>OY365819.1:2741437-2813937 GCA_959347315.1 Bimastos eiseni | reverse complement strand
TTGCGCGATTTTGTTACCTGCCACGACCCCCAGCCACCCCCGCCCTTTCTCGCCAGCCTCCCACCGAGCGCTAATCCGTTTGACCTGGGCTAAGTTCCCATTCCGGGGCGCCTCACCTCCTTCCTTCGAAATCCACTTAGCACTCGTCGAGTGCGGCCGACGCTAAGCGTTTATCACTTTCAGCGACGGAGAAATTAGCTCCTGCTTGGAATCGAATTGACTGTTCGCACTAGAATGGAGTTCGTACGCTAGAATGAATCGAGTTCTGAAAGTAGAAAGCGTTAAGTTCTTGCATTAAAATGATTCGAGTTCTCACATAAGAATATATTGCATTGTTGCACTGGAATGGACGTTCTTTCGCTAGAATGAATCAAGTTCTGAAAGTAAAATGTATTACGTTGTTGTAATTATTACCATTTGTATAGCGCAAGCGGTAGCAAGCTTCTTGTAGGGTGCTTCTAGGTTGTTGCATTGGAATGAATCGAGTTCTGACAGTAAAATACATTATATTGTTACATTAGAATTTTTATTCGAGTTCAGAAAGTAAAATACGTTACGTTATTGTATTAGAATGAATTGGGTTCTGAAAGTAGAACATATCGCGTTCTTACATTAGAATGCATCGAGTTCTGACAGTAGAATACATCGCGTTCTCACATTTAGAACGAATCGAGTTCTGTAAGTAGAATATATTACGTTGCTGCATTAGAATGAAGCGAGTTCTGCCATTAGATTGATTAAAGTTCTTGCACGATACTGAATTTGACTTCTTGCATTCAACTTGCTAGATGGGGAACATACACTATAACTCTACCGTACTTTATTAAGGACTACACTGCACAATAAATCTGTCGTTATTCGCTAACTGTAGAAATATAAAAGATTGAGATAAAGCCAGTGATGCTTTTTCCAGGATTTAACCTGCTTGCATTTCCAAAAATTAGAAATGTATCATAGTCTTCAGATCATAAATATAAATATCATTGTAAGTATAAATGACGCATTATCTGATCGTTTATAGAACTGCATCAATGTCATTGTTTTCTTTTCTCAGAATATTGTGCTATTGTGTTACTATTCGCTACTCTATAGGCATAGTTATTGTAAAGTATGAACGGTTGATTCGTGCTGACACTGAGACGCATTACGCTCTTGCAGTAGAATGAATTGAATTGTGATATTAGAATTACTTGAGTTCTAGCATTAAAAACAATCGAAGTTTTTAAATTATGTGAATTAAGTTCTTATTTTGAAATGAATCGAGTTTTGGCATTAGTATGACCGAGTTCTTGAATTGTACTGAAGTTTCAAAATTCTTTGAGTGAATTTTCTGATTAATTCACTAAAGTTGGTCTTAAGATATGAAGGTTAGTTCTGAATGAAGAACGGATTAGATAAGTGTCTATATATGAGAAGGAATTGAGCTCTTGCATGCATTACAATTAATTGAATTTTTTAAATACACAATCGGGCTTGAAGATTAATTTATCTGAGCTTTGGAATAGAAGGAACTCCGTTCAAGCAATAGAAAGAATTTAGTTCCAACACTAAAAAAAATTTAGTTCCAGTATTAGAAGCAATTTAGTTCCAGCAATAGAACAAATTGAGTTCCAGCATTAGAAGGACACCTCACAAACTACTAGCTTTGGGACATAGACCATGTATGCATGCGTCTATCTGTTTGCTTATATATCATTGCACCTGTGCTTTGACGTAGGTATGTACGTCTGGCTGTCTGCCTCCATATACGCCTATGTAATGCTGTGCGTATGCATGTATCCATCAACACATTCCGTTAAGTATGCATGTATCAGATCACGAGGCGTTCCAGACATGTACTCTGGACATTGCAAGGTCCTACTCAGACATGCGTTGGTCCAGGCTCGATCCAGGGCAGCTACGCTCCAGGCAGCGACGACCTCCGCACCAAGACTTCTTCCTTCCGGCAGTTTCTCTAGCGGCAACTTCAAAGGGGCGAGAGTCGGCGCTTCTAAGCTACAGACATCACGATGGAGGGATGGAGGGTGGTAGAGGGCGAAGCAGGGCGACTGTCATTGGTCCCTCTAATGAAGTGCGGACAGTCGTCGAAATGAAAGTGCCCCTTCGTCAAAAGCCTGCTCCATAAAATGGAGACCGACTCAATTTTCGGTCTATACATGAAACGCGGCGGATACCGTTTTGCTGCCGTCGACGCGGTCCGGTGGCGGGTGCGGTAGCATTAACGACTGCTTGAAGGCATCCATCCCCCGATGTGGTGTGGTGGCATTAATGACAAACTTGAGTGAATCCATCTCTCTTGTATTGCACCCTCGGCCGGGCCGGGGTTGTTTTGTCCCTCCCGTTGGGTGACGAAAGAGCCCGTGCCGCACACGATGAGGCCCTTCGGTACAGAGGGTGTCGAAAAGTACTCATCAATCGGTCAGATTATTTTCATCCGCCATGACCCTCGTGAAAAAGGAACGTTCATTGGCCTGCTTCCTATGGGGACCTTTTTTTCGCAACTAGCAGTAACGGGCTTGTGGTTTTCGTTGCTATAAACACGCCTGGCTGTCCACAACTATCCTATCCCTCAACAACTACAGGTTTTCCCATATAATATTAAGACTCGCTTGTCGGTTGTTGCTGTTCAGTTTAACTACACTGTTTGATCATTAACGTTGCCCTCCTCCTTTATCCAGTCTTGGGACTGGCACTGTTAGAGTACAAACAGTGGCGGAGTTACTATCTTGCCGTTAAATGGTTAATATATATTAATATAATATGTATATATATGTAATAATGTATATCTATTCATTTGTATACCACACACACACACACACACACACACACACACACACGCACGCGCACAAGCGGACAATATTTGATAGTCATGCAGTCAAAACTTGCAGTATTTTGATTTGCGTGTTTTTATGGGCTAAAACGACTCTTCTTTCATCTCGATTGCGTCCCTTGTGATACCCGTACAACTCTACAGCGAAACAAACTCAATTCTGGTTTTTCTGTGGCAGAATTCCCGCATCGCTGTCTCGCATCAAATGTTGACCTATTTTTACGCGTTCTGATCTCTTATTGGGGAATTGTGCAGCAACGGTAACCGGAGTATTAGTTTTAGAAGATGAGGTCTGTTGTCTGTAAATATTCGGTGGGATGAAAAGACGGCTGAAGCCGAGCACGGAAAGCTTTCCGAGTGCCTGGGTGGTTTGTTTCGGCTGGGTAGATGTTTCTTGGTCGAACTGGGGCGTGCTCTAGACGACCCTTGGTGAGGGCCAGTATCTGGAGAATAATGCAGTCGAATGACACTGAGGTGATTTGATTAGACGCCATAATTATGTCAATCAATTATTGTCATAATCAGCGTCGTCGTCGTCATCATCATCATCATCATCATCATCATCATCATCATCATCTTATTATTATTATTATTATTATTATTATTATTATTATTATTGTTATTGTTATTGTTATTGTTATCATTATTGTCATCGTTATTATTATTATTATTATTATTATTATTATTATTATTATTTATTTAGTTATTAGTTACCTTAAGTTTGTAGCGCGTGTAAGGCCACATCGAAATGTGAATCTGAAGCGCGGAGAGTAGTCAGTCGCGATGAGAAGATGCAATTAGATTTTAAAATCGAGAAAGAGAGAAACAAACTGCAGAAATGGGAGAAAGACAGATAGAAAGAGGGAGGTAGAGAAACAGAGAGAGGCAGAGAGAGAGGGAGAGAGAGTGAGAGAGGGAGAGAGAGAGGGAGAGAGAGGGAGAGAGAGGGAGAGAGAGAGAGTGAGAGAGAGAGAGTGAGAGAGAGAGTGAGTGAGAGAGGGAGAGTGATGGAAAGAGAGTGAGAGTGAGAGAGAGTGAGAGCGAGAGAGAGGGAGAGAGAGTGAAAGTGAGGGAGAGAGAGTGAGAGAGAGAGAGTGAGAGAGAGAGTGAGTGAGAGAGGGAGAGTGATGGAAAGAGAGTGAGAGTGAGAGAGAGTGAGAGCGAGAGAGAGGGAGAGAGAGTGAAAGTGAGGGAGAGAGAGTGAGGGAGAGAGAGAGGAAGAGGGAGACAGAGACAGACAGACAGAGACAGAGAGAGAGAGGGATGGAGGGTTTGGCAGGCGCCTGCGGCTATGGTTTTGATGTCGTAATTGGATCTGAATTGGGACGAGAGGAAAGAAGGCCCTCCCGAACCCCATCCATTCCCTCTCTCTCTCTTGGATGGGGTCGGTCATCGTCGTCGTTTATCTAAGGCTGCTGCGACTCGGTGACTGGGACAGACTGGAACAAGCGACCAAGGATTAGACACATTTCAGAGCAGAGAGAGCAAGAGAGAGCGAGAGAGACAGACAGACAGGCAGACAGAGACAGAGAGAGACAGAGGGAGAGACACACAGAGAGACACACAGAGACTGAGACAGATTGCACCACGGACCCAAATACACCCATCGCTCTAGCGCCAACCAACGGCGACACATCTTAGAACGACTGCTCATAAAAACGCACACACTGTTAATATTATATGGAACAGTGAAATAGGCCGACACGATCCAAAACGTTTGTTTGTTTGTATGTGTAAGTATGTTTGTAGCGGGTTAAGCCTTAGACATAGACACCGTCGTGTATTCTTTTGCAATTACCCTGCTGCCACCAAAGAACGGAGACGCCCTGGGGGTTCGACACCCAGTCATCACTGGAACAACTTCCCCTCTACCCATTCCTCCACACTTTAAAGTTTAAATCCTCCTCCCAAATAATTTCGTAGTGTGACCTATTTCCCTTTTTCTTGGATGGAGCATTTGCTCCAAGGTTTACATGGTATTGAATCCCTGGACCGTTAGTCCAAAGATTTAACTCTAATTCTTCTTTTGCAAAGCGCCTCAAAACTCTTTATTTTTCATCAGTTTTCAAACTCACGGATACCTGATGATTACTCATCAATTGGAGACCGAATGACTAACCGTTCGAATCTCTGCGTGACATGCGCGCCCAAAATTGTTTGCAATTATTATTCAAATAATAGTAACAGCTGTAGCAACTGTAGCAATAAAAACAATGAATGATGTAATAATGCTATTAATAATAATAATATTATGTAATAATAATGATAATAATAATAATAACAACAACAATAACAGTAATAATAATAATAACAAATATAATAATAATTATAATAATAAAAATAATAAAGCCAAGAGCAGGGCACCAGCTTATTCACGAGCATGTGACTCGCCAAAATAGTAGGTCCTATGAGATGCGGCGTCTGCCGATAAATGGCGGGTCCAGACATATTTAGTAATTAAACAGGCGATGTTTTCGTAATCTTTTCAAACTGTCAGTGGAAAAATCGTAACGACCTCTGGCGGTGGAATTTGACGGGCGCCAATGGAATTGATCTGGTCTAAACTATTGGGGCGAAGATTTAGCAGAACGGACCGACACATGCGGACACAGGGAATGAGTCAACAGAACGGACAGACACACAGAGAGTAAGTAGGAAAACATACGAAGAGAGCTAGCAGAACGGCAGGCGTGTCAAATATCGCGAAATCATCATCGAGTGAATTAATCGCCGAGTGAATTAATCGTCGAGTGAATTAACGGTCGAGTGAATAAAAAATCTTCAAGTGAAATAAACATCTAGCGAATTAATCTAGCGACCTTGTCATCCTGTCAGAAAACTTACCGACGACTTGTAACCGTCTCATTGTTACCTGCAATCATTACCTTCATCCCTTGCCTTCATTCGTGTCCATCATTCTTTACCCTCATCCTGGCTTATCTGTCCCCGGTTCCCCTAAATCACTGTCAAACGACCCAGCCACGGTCCGTCACGCATGACGCCCCATTCTTTGTTGACCCTATGACTCTTGACCCCTAGAGTGACCCGGGGTGGAGCATTGCTTGTATCATCTCTCAGTCCTCAAGTATCAGCCCTCGGGTTACTCGTTTCCAACTAATCGGTCTCGTTTACACTTTGCCGCTAACGGAGTTGTTATCCTTACAAAATGTCGACCAGGGTGTCGAATTTCGACTCAGTTGATTTTTGTCCGGTCGAGTGGAACGATCTTTTGACTAAGATTAAGGACAGCAAAGATTGATGATGAATAGTCGTGTAGTCTCTAGAAGTCGTGGTTTTTGTGGTAGTAATTGTAGTAGTTTTAATAATAACAACAATGATGATGATGGTGATGATGATGATGATGATGATGATAATAATAATAATAATAATTATAATAGTAATAATAATAATAATTATAGTGATTATTAAAAATATTAATGAAGGTAATCATACACAAACCAAACCATAATCAGGTAGAAACCAAGCCATAATCAAGTCAAACCAAGAAGTAATGAGGTCAAACGAAGAAGTAATCAGATCAAACAAAGCCGTAATCAGATCAAACCAAGAAGTAATGAGGTCAAACCAAGCCGTAATTAGATCAAACAAAGCCGTAATCAGGTCAAACCAAGAAGTAATGAGGTCAAACGAAGAAGTAATCAAATCAAACAAAGCCGTAATAAGCCATCAACGAATGCCAGCACAAAAAAATCAGCTCAAGATGTATAAGTCAATTTATCAAAGCCAGAGTTGTCCGTTAGGATTTATGGTTACATGAAGCTGTTAACAATAAGCTCAGCTAATCTGAGCCATTCAAGAAGTCGACGGAATCCCACACAAAGAAGCGTCGCGCTGAAGATTGAAGTGAGTAGAAAGCAGATTGTAAACACGTGAACTGCGCTGGTTAAAGAGTACAAACGAAGATCTTATAACGAGAAGGGTGACTATAGACACGAGGAAAGAATTCGGACGTGACAAATGACGACGGAAAGAATGGCGATGGTTCAATCTGTCAAAATGCATGGCGCCGGGATCGATAACAATGGTGGTGATAACAGTGTGATCCTGGTGGTGAAATAGGCAAGTAAGTACGTACTTTATTGAACCGCTGGCAAACACGCTGCGGGAACATCGTAATACGAGCAATCAAAGAATGTACAGACACAGAATAATCATATCAAGTAATTGCACAACAGACTTCCTCGGACCATTGAGAGTAAAGAGTTAGCAAATATTAGGAATTACGGTCACTATAGGAATAGATTCATTTTTATGGCATTCGGGTGATAAAACCACACCGGGTCAGTTCTTCAGCACGCGGGCTCTCTCTGATTGTGCGATAGTAGGTGCCACTATTTAAAGGAGGCAGAAGAGCACTTAGGACATGGCAAGGATTGTTTAGCACGGAAGAGAAAAGAGAGGTATCTGCACGACCACAGACGTCGTCAAAAGTCACCTGGTTAAAAGGTGGAAACTCGTGGTTATGCACTGTAAGGTGGTGATGATGACTATGGTGCGGTCGTGGGCGGTGGAGTAATGCATCACACTCTGGTGTGCAGAGCGTAGTAAGCGAGCTCTATTTCTTTGGCGCCTAAGGTTTACAATTCCTTCTTTCGCTGGGTGGAGGCTGAATAAAATGCTTGGTGGGATGGGCGCCTTGCATGGCTGCCGATAGTTAAATTCTACTGCTGTCATAACTTGTCAAATTCGTTCATACTCTGTGTGTTATTACTATCGTTGGCCTTCAGAACAAGCGCCACTGAATTGACCGCTCTGTCGAAATGTACTGGCGCTATATAATCTTCCAATTACGTAAGAATGCAGTACTTCACCATAAACTGGATGGAACACATATAAACTATTTATATCTCGGGTGATTTCTTCCGACAGAGTCACTTCATCTTTGACCTCCAAGACTGCTGTCTCCCTGTGCTCCCTATTTTGTACCCACCCACAGCGAACCGTCCCCCCCCCCCTAAGGATCTTGGAGCTGCCATCTAATTAAGTGCATTGATTTTATGTGTCGGATCTAATTTACGATGTCTGTGCTACGATCTAGTTTTACGATGTCTGTGTGGTCGGTCTTTGGAAGATCCGGGAGGACAGTATTCCACCGCTGCGCGGATGGAGTTGACTGGTGGTGAGGGGGTGGTATGAGGGGTGGTTATGGAATAATCGGGTGAAAGGGGTGCGGTTTTAAATGATTCGCCCTGTGGTCGCTTGTGGAGGGAGGACAGAGGGTCGGGTTTGATAGGACCCTGTTTTCGGAGTGTGGCAGAAAAGGGAGCGTTTCAACTGAAATGGGTAGCTCATTAGATGGACTTGGGAAGTGAGCGCCGTGAATGATTGGTTGAAGTGGAACGAACGAGCGACTGAGTGAATGAATGAGTGAGTGACTGAGTGAATGAATGAGTGAGTGACTGAGTGAATGAATGAGTGAGCGACTGAGTGAATGAATGAGTGAGCGACTGAGTGAATGAATGAGTGAGCGACTGAGTGAATGAATGAGTGAGCGACTGAGTGAATGAATGAGTGAGTGACTGAGTGAATAAATGAATGAACGAGTGAATAAGTCACGGAGTGAATTAATGAGTTAGTGAATGTATCAATGAGTGAATAGATCGATGAGTGAATTACTGAGTGAATCAATGAGTGAGTGAGTGAATGGGTGAATGAATGAGTGAATTAATGAGTGAGTGAACGAGTGAGTTGATGTATGAATGGATGGAAGAACTATTCGGTAATGAAATTAAATTGGATGGCATGAAAGAATGATCAAAGGAACGAATTGATGAATAAATGAACGAATGCGTGAATGAATGAATGAATGATCGATTAACCTCGAGAAACAATTGAGTGAACTAATGAATGAGTGATTGATAATCATCGTATGATCTGTAGCCATTGTTTGTTTATCTTGTTTTGAGTGTATTATGATAAAGACTCATTGATGGTTATGTTTTCTTTTCAGAAGCTTGTTCGCCACAAAGAGGTGAGTCAGTCAGTCAGTCAGTCAGTCAGTCAGTCAGTCAGTCAGTCAGTCAGTCAGTCAGTCAGTCAGTCAGTCAGTCAGTCAGTCAGTCAGTCAGTCAGTCAGTCAGTCAGTCAGTCAGTCAGTCAGTCAGTCAGTCAGTCAGTCAGTCAGCCAGCCAGCCAGCCAGTCAGTCAGTCAGTCGGTCAGTCGGTCGGTCAGTCGGTCAGTCAGTCGGTCAGTCAGTCAGTCGGTCAGTCAGTCGGTCAGTCAGTCAGTCAGTCGGTCAATCAGTCGGTCAGTCAGTGAACCAGCCAGTGACCTAGTGACATTTATCCAGTATTGACCATGGGCAAAATCTTCACCCACAATTACTCAGCGATATCGGAATATGCTTAATCATTATACCTATGGCGCGAAATAATTATATGAGTAGACAGATAAGCTATTATTACATCACCACCATTGACAACAATAATAATGATAATGATGATGATAACAAATTACTTACAGTATTATTACCACCACCATAACTGCTATATACTGCTACAGTCACTGCTACAGCCTATGCTACTGCTACTACCAAAATGATGAAAACTATGTTAATCGCAATGCCAACGAAAATGATGATAGTAATAGTAGTAATATTGACAATGGTAATAATATGCTAATTGTTGTCGTCAGATGTCGTCCGTCTGACCTGCCCAAGCGACATCTACTTGGTTGCCGATAAGAACTCGGCCACAGCCGCTGTAGCCTGGGATGCCACCGACTTCGGCGTCAGCTCCAAGAACCAAATCAAGTTAGCATCATCATCATCAAGCACCAATGCAATAAAATTAATAATGATGATGATGATGGTAATGATGATGACGACGACGACGACGACGAAACGACAACGACGGCAACAACAACAACAACAACAATAATAATAATAATAATAATAATAATAATAATAATAATAATAATGATAATAACAATAACGATGATAATAATAATAATAATAACAATAATAATTATAGTAATAATAATAACAATAACGATATTAATAATAATAATAATAATAGCGATAATAATAATAATAATAATAACGATATTAATAATAATAATAGTAATAATAATAATAATAATAATAACGAGAATAATAATAATAATAATAATAATAATAATAATATCCGTTTGATTTCAAACTGACAAACCGCAGTATGACTACAAGTGCAGTATAAGGGATTGATGAGTTATTGCAGAGTTCGAATTTAACCGTCGGCAGCCACGCATGTCGCACATTACGTTATACTTCTCATTTTTAACAAACGCCGCCGCCTAGTGAAGGAAGGAATGAAGTCAGTCTTACGGAGGATAAGGGTCTCGAACTCTATTCCTCAGCTATACGTTCCAGCGAGTTCACCCTCCCCCCAGCGTTCGTTCGTCTTCATAATCTTTGTAATGACCACCCTCAACCACTTCTCTATCACCCGCCTACCACCCGTCTATCACATCATCCATTTACCCTACTATCTGCATCCTCCTGCCACTTTCCTACCACCCTCAACCATTTCTCCGCCACCCCTCTATAACCCTTCGACCACCCGTCTACCACCAGTACCACTCGCACGTAGATAACTCTAACCCAGGTGCTCCAGACAGTTTTATCACGGTCAGACTATTTCATGACACGCTGACCCGGCCAGAGGCGGGCGTTGGGACCAATCGCACACCACCTCAATTACAAATGGGGCTTGGCGCGTCGGCCTCAAACCAGACTCTCGCCCAAGCGACGGCATTCGTCATCCTACCATTTTCTGTCGCGGCTGAAAATCCCAGTGTGGTGCCGTGAAAAGATCCGAGAATAAATCGGTTCCGACCCGAAACAGTTTTTGCTCATTAGTGAGATTCTGCTGTTTCTGTGTTGACGTCATCGAAACAGGGACGAAGTTGGTTTCCAATAAGAATAATTACTGTCTTTGACACAGTGACTGCGAGGCGAGTCTTAGAGTATATCATTACCTCATTGGCAACGAAACTTTGGTCAAACAAAATCGACGATCAGCCCAATAGTGACCCAAGCGGCTTGCACGACTACAGTCGTAGATAAATTATTTGCCAAGTCTTTATTAAAATAGATTGCTTACAAGCCCAACGGTAGCCTAAGCTGCTGTGGAAGTATTTACAGTCGTAAATAGCGAAGTATGTCAAATCTGTATTAACAAACGAAAACTCGGTTACAAGCCCAATAATAGCCCAAGAGGTTCATACCCATGCATTCGTATTAAAAATAAAACATGGTTGTCTACCGCATCGATTGATCGGGCGGTTCTTTGGTTATAATATCGGAAGCACGTCGCCGTCATGGACACGTGACCCATTCCCTAGAAATTTCCGGAACTGGTTTTGGACGGTCCTCCTTTGGTCTCAAACCGTCTCGGAAGCGAGTGCTTAATCTTCCGGCGGAATCAGTTCGGACGGAGTCTTTCCGGCGGTCGGAAGGAGGCGCCAGTGTCGAGCGATTTGCGGTTGGCGCGGCCCCTGGCGACGGCGCGATTTTTGGCGATCATAATTGGCGTCGGATATGATGTCTCGGTGGTGGAATTGAAATCGATTTGTCGGCAACAGACAGTATCGATCGGAATGAAAGGGAACATGTCTTCCAGACTATCCTCTGGGAGGCTCCACTCGCGTATCTATCTGTCTGATGTCTTTGTCTGTCTGTCCAACTATCTGTCTGTCTGTCTGTCTGGTTGTCTTACTGGTCGCTTGCCTGCACGTATGTTTATTTATATTTCTATCTGATTTCTGTGTATCTGTCTTTATGTCTGTCTGACTGTCTGTCTGATGTCTGTTTGTTTATACAAAGTCTGTCTGTCTTGCCTTCTGGGGGCCTGGCTATCTGTGTATCTTTTTGTCTGCGTGTTAGCCACTATATTCTGTCGGTTAGTAAACGTCGTTGCCTTTGGATCTGTGTCGTGTCCCTTTGGCATATCCACTGTATCTGTTTCTCTGAATGTGTCGTTATATCGTTGCGTCTGTCTTTGACTATGTCTGCATCTGTCTGTAAGGATGCGTCGATGAATCCTTGCTGTATGTCTGGTCCCTGTATGTCCGTCTTCAAGAATTTACAGATTCTGTCGTGTCGTGTGATTGCTACCGTATGCAACATGCTGTACCAATTACGTAGCGAGTTCTTCCGCATAGGCAACGGGTTGTACTGTGTATGCAACGAGTTATACCGTACATGGAACGAGTGCGCAATATATACGGCTGGTTGTACCGTATAATGCAGCTATTTTACCGTGTATGCAATGGCTGTACCGTATATACAAGAAATTGTACCGTATATGTGACGGGTATTGTACCGTATATGCAGGCAATTGATTGTTACTGTATGCTTCTGGTACATATACGCAATGGGTTGTCAATGGCCTTCGCTGTCATAACTTTGTGTGTGATGGTGACAGAGGCTTGTACCAGATCGTGCCAGTGCACGGAGCCTCAGCCACCTTCCGAAGGACATTCCCAGAGGGCACCCACTACGTCGAATACAAGGCCGTCGACTCCAGCGGTAATCATGGCGACTGCTCATTCACGGTCACGGTCAAAGGTCAGTACAGTCAGTACTCATGCGCACTCGCAAATTACAGTTATTGTTGATGGAATTAATAGATGGGTAAATTGATAGGTGGATAAATAACCATAGCCATAAGCAAGAATTTTAGTGGGAACTGAACAACCAATAAAAAAGAGAACAATTGAACCAGAAAGCATAGGAGGGTTATCAAAGAACAAAGGGAGGAACCCCAAAGGGACCGAGGTTCCGCTAGCAGGGACCCCCATTACAAAATTGGCAGGAGCACGGCTATGCAGGTGAATTCAAGGCAATGAACAAGAAACTTAATTAGTTAACAGGTACGTAGTGAAATAAAGGGTATTAAGACTGTACCCAGTGATAGAAACTATGGATGAACGGATGACTAGACGTATAGTGGATGAACTGATAGATGGATACATCTAATAGATGGATACATCTGACGTATGCATTTTGGCAGGATGGTTAGGCGAAGATTTGGAAGATTGGATGAATGTGTTGCTTAATAATTCGCTATTGTTGGTCCATCTACTTGCAATGACCTTCATCCAACAATAAACTCTAAACTAATGACTTGATTCTCTCCATCGGCTTATCGGCTTCTTAAAGGCGTTTCTATTTCCCTGGGGTTCCGTTGCTGAGAGCGCTCCTGAATCTTCAGGTCTATCTTTACTAGTTATTCAGTAAGAGGCGCTATATAATTCTAAAGATACGATGCGGTAATATTTGGATGGATGCATAGATGAATATGTTGATGAATTGAATGATGCATTTATGGATGAATGGATGTGAATTATCTTGATGTATGTATGGATATATCAATTATCGTACGATTGAATGAAGGAAGCGAGGAAGGACGAATGAAATCGTTTGGTTACTTTACAATGCGTTCAATTGCCTTACAGTGGTCCAGTGTCCTGAGCTGTATAATCCTCAGTTCGGTGTCGTCGCCTGTGACAGTGGGAACCTCTACGGATCTCGATGCTCCATTTCCTGTCTTAATGGATACGTGGCAGTTGGTCAGGAGTCCATCTGCATGGAGGACGGACGATGGTCATACGATCTCGCCTACTGCAGAAGTGGGTTCTACCTTACAGTCATTCAATGATGCATTGATTGATTGACTGACTGAGGGACTTAGACTGACTAATTGATCGATTGATTGATCGATTGATGACTGGTTGATGATTGATTTGAATTGATTGATTGATGACTGGTTGATGATTGACCTGAATTGATTTATTGATTGATGACTGGTTGATGATTGACTTGAATTGATTTATTGATTGATGATTGATTTGAATTTATTTGATTGATTGGTTGATATTGACTTGAATTAAGTTATTGATTGATGATTGATTTGAATTTATTTGATTGATTGATTGATGATTGACATGTCATCATATAGTGACGACGTGTTCCGATCCTGGAACGCCATTCGATGGGAATCGTAAGTGTACTACCTCGACGCATGCGTACGGCAGCGCATGCGAATTCAACTGTCGCCATGGTTACCAGTTGCTAGGCAACCGTCGCATCATCTGCCAGTCAGCTGACAATCGGACGCAGTGGTCCAATCCAGCACCTATATGCCAAGGTCAGTCACGTGCAACTTAACATTCATTTATGTAGCTGCTTCAAATATCAAATGATCATACACTTTCTCTGTTGGTGATGATAAGTAAATAAATAGAAATATTCTTTATTAGACCACCAGCAAAAGAACAATAGCTTACATTGGGTATAAATTATAGCATCAATTATAAACGTAGATTCATGTATATTTATGTATAAATGCACGCATGTGTGTGTATGTTTGTATGTGTGTATGTTTGTATGTATGTATGTATATGTATGTGAATATGAATGTATGTGTATGCATGTATTAGTTTGCATATGTATTGATATATGCATATACAAAGTTTATTTGTCAAATGTAAACTTCCTGGCAGACGATTTTGCTTTGTTTATTTTTATATGTAATGTATGCATGTATGTATGTATGTATGTATGTATGGATGGATGTATGTATGTATGTATGTATGTATGTATGTATGTATGTATGTATGTATGTATGTATGTGTGTATGTATGTGTGTATGTATGTATGTATGTATGTATGTATGTATGTATGTATGTATGTATGTATGTATGTATGTATGTATGTATGTATGTATGTATGTATGCATGCATGCATGCATGCATGCATGCATGCATGTATGGATGTGTTAATGTATGTGCATGTATTTATGCTTATATATAAATATAATATATATACATGCATTGTATTGTATTTGTATTCAAGTATAGTTTACCTAATCTATAGAAGACGATATTGATGATGATTATGATTGTGATGACGATAATGATAGACAACGACAACGACAATGATGTTGTATACTAATTGTTCTCTGGAATGTTCGTGTGCATAGAAATCATTCCACCAACTCCTGAGAACTGTCCATCATCCGTGAGACACGTGACCGACGTGGGACAGGAAGCCGTCGTCCACCTGCCTCCAATCTCCTTCCGGACCTTCACCGGAACTGACGCTCCCTTCGCCTGTTCCCACTTCAGTCGCCAGGAGCGCAGCAGGCGCTTCCCCATTGGTCGATACCTGGTCACGTGCACGGCCACCGATCCGTTGTTTGGAGACAAAGCTCAGTCCAGCTGCACGTTTAGCATCATTGTCGAAGGTGAGACAATAGATTTTGGTTCCATTGTCTTTGATTGCTTTAGGACACAATGCTATGGACGAGGTTATAAAAATTTTGGCTATTGCATTGTGTTCTATTTTGTTATTGTCATCATCACGATCTTCTTTCTTCTTCATAATCATCATTGTCTTCTAAAGTGTTGTACCGTAAAAATAACTACTACTATATTCATCATCACTGTTATCATCATCATCATCATCATCATCATTATCATCAGCCTCATTGTTGTCGTCGTCGTCATCATCATCATCATCATCATCATCAGCCTCATTGTTGTTTTTGTTGTTATTATTATTATTATAATTTTTTTAGTATTATTATTAGTAGTAGTAGTAGTACAATATTGCAATGCGCTATTGTTGCATTCCAAACTTGTATAGCGCCATTTGACTAATCATCTGAGCATCGATTGATGTCAAAAGAGAAAGGCAGCCAGGTCCAATCAATTATACTTGGAAGAAGATTGGGAAGACAATATGACACAAAACAGGCAGCCTTTATGAAAGTTACAGACTTCATTAACACGACCTCGGCTTATGAATAGGGGAACGAGTCCTCTCCCCTGCTGTCGGCTCCTTCCAGGGACAGGTGATGTAGAAATCCGGGCAATGACTTTTGCCCTGGTGTGAATAAGAACTTCCTAGGTCCCAGTTGACAGTTCCCTAGTCAGGCTATCGCTCACCCTTTGCTGGAAAGGATTAGGACGGCGAATGAAACGATTGAAGTCGACTGGGGAAGAGATAAGAGGAACAAAATAGAGGGAGAAGCAGATTGTGGAAGAGCATTCCAGAACCATGGGCTATAGAACAGAGAAACCCTGATGACAAATGACGTAGCAATCAATCGAGGTGATGGAGGAGAGGAGGAGGAGAAGGAGGAAGAGAAGAAAGAGGAGGAGGAGGACAAAATGGAGAGAAGTGATTGGTGGAGGACACTAGGAACAAGGCGATAAGGATGAGGAATAGGAAGAGCAGGACCTGAGAGGAAGTCAAGGGTATGAATGAAGTGTCAGCGACTTCGTAATTCTTGACCTCGGCGTATGAGAGCGGGTGGCCAGTGTGCTTCCCTTCATTGTAATTGTAATTGTATCAGCAATCGGCCTTGCACATGGAACCGATTTGATTTATAGATTGAGTTTGTTGAACTTTAAACAATTTCTGTTCAAACATATTATTATCAAAATTAAAGCAAAACGGAGCCCAACGAAAGCTAGTGCTTAAACGACATTATTCCAAATTCTCAAGCAGGGTCGTATTGAGCTACAATTGCGCCCTGTGCCTAGCCTCAAATCTGGCGCCCCACACTTTGAAAATAGTGCATTTTATTGAATAATAAGTTATTCCATACTGAAATTTGGGCCCTTTCCACACTTGCGCCTTGGGCCACGGTCCCTCTGTGTAATGTCATGTAAATCTTTAAAAATTTCTCAGCTAATACAAATGCCACGTCATGGAGACCAGCTTATTCACCGGTGCTGTATCAAATCAAGTCCATAATAGCCAGGCCACTCGTTTTGTTCCGGTGCCAGGTCAAAACCCGGGGTGATGCGAGTTGGCTATCATTAATTTAAGCTGAAGCTACCTGTAGCGCTCGAGAATGGTTCTAATTTCACACGACGTTTTTTGGCATGGGATGTGTTCTGATATTGCAGCCAATCCGTGCAGCCCGTTGACTCAGCCAATCAACGGCTTCCTGTTCTGCGGGGGTTCGAGCGGCGGGGGTGAGTTCGCACAGCGGACGATCTGCCGGATGAGGTGCAACCGCAGTTACGTTCTGCCCCCCACGGCCAACTTCTCAGAGTTCGTTGACTTTAAGTGTGGCCCGAATGGGACATGGCACCCGTCGACATTCGTTCCAAGTTGTGTCGGTAGGTGGATTATGATGAGTTCATAGGTCAGGGAAATGGACAGATAAATGGATAGGTGGATGGATGGATGGATGGATAAATGGATGACAGATAGGCAGGATGGATATATGGAAGGAAGAGTGGGTGTATGGATGCATGGTTGGAAAGATTAGTTGATGGATGAATGGATGAGTAGATTAATTGATGGATGGCTAGATGAGTAGATGGATGGATGAATGAAAAGATGGATTGATTAATAGATGGATGGAAGGAAGAATGGATGGATGGATCTATAGATGGTCTTTGATGGATTCTTCTTTCCCGTTTCTGTCTGTAGCTCCGAATCGTCCGATCGAGCTGAAGCTCCAGGCGGAGATCCGCTTCCGTTCCTCCAACTGTTCCAACGAGTTCCACCGGAAGGAAGTGGACGACAAGTTCCGGTCGTCGGTCCTGACCGTCATCCGGCGGCACAGTTCCTTCGCCCTCAACCCCAAGGACTGCATCATCGACGAGGTCGTCCCGACCTGTTCAGCATCTCGCTCTTCGGCCGACCGCCGACGCCGACACCATCACCACCGCTTCCCGGAAGCACGTGACATCTCATCCGATTACGTCACTGGAAGTCGGCGCCCGAGATCCGTCCGACGTCACGTGACAAGGCGACTGCCATTCGACCTGACCGTGGAGTTCCGATTCGCGACCCGGCTGCCGTCCTTGGGAGGCAACTGGCCCGACGAGTACCACTGGGCGAGGCAGCGGCTGGACAGTCTCTTCTACTACTTCAAGCAGGAGGTCCACCGTGGAGCGTTCACGATGGGTCATCGGGTTGAATCGATACAGCTGGAGGAAGTGATCGACAGCGTCGCCTTAAAGTACCTTAAGCCCATCTGCGACATCGGATACGTCTTCAATGAAAGATTTCTGCTCTGCGGTTGGACATCTCTCGTTCTTTTAACACCCCATTTAACTACCCGTATGATCATAATGAAAATGACAGTTATCAATAATTAATTGATCCATAGATTCCATACACAATAGAGCTTTCACAATTGTGGGTCCCAGTGTTTGGACCAACCTCCCATCTGACCTGGGCTATCTCCAGCACGACCTGTCTGGCTCTTTCTATAAACTTCTTAAGACTTTCGTCTTTGACCGGGCCTGGGTCGGGAGCGCCTCTGAATGGTCATCTAGAAGAGGCGCTATATAAATTGCATTGATTGTTTGATCGCTTGAATGATAATGATCATATTAATAAAATAATAACACTTTCAATTCCTTGGGAATTTAATCTAAATTTCCAGAGAATTACAAGCGTTTAAGTGGTCAGTTGATTCGGTATGTTATTATTGCTTGTAAATGGAACATTGCAGTTACAGGTCTATGGGCAACATTACATAAAAAGAAGTAACTACGTGAAATGTTTTATCACATTTCCTCAGACAATGTTGAACTACAATACCGCTGCCATAAATTGTCTGTCTTCGCAACTTACTCAGAAGTAAAGATGAGATGCTTCTTCAGTCGCATAATCTCAGACGCTGTTGCCTTTCAGTTCCCTGTGGAGCTGGAACTTTCTTCAACACCGAACTGGAGCAGTGTGATCAATGCCCGGATGGAACGACACAATCTCTTCACGGACAAATCAAATGCCAGCCAACTAGTCAATCATAGTCAAGCTACTATTTGGTAAGCAAATAGGGCACATGCACCTTCTTGTAGACATAGAGAATGTCGCGCCCTTAACCTGGAACAATGACCTAGACGTATCCAAGTATTATTTCACGCGCGGGTGCTATTCCAATGGTTTCCTGTGTAAATTCACCGAGCCATTGTTATGGCTAGATGTTTCCATGCCAACGGTTTCCTCTGTAAATTCACAGAGCTATTGTTATGGCTAGACTTTCCATGCCAACGGTTTATCCGAAAAATCACGATCGCAAAAGGTTACTGTACCAACGAAGCAGATTATCATTGTGTGAAAGCTAGACGTTGCTTTGCCAATAGTTTTATTTTATGAGGTCACAGCTTGTTATTGCAAGAAATTGCTATGCCAACAGATTTTCTATGATTTCACAATATAATTAGCAATCAATTGTTGAAATAGGTTGCTATGACAACAGTTTTACTCTAGGATGTCACACTATAATTATCAATCAAATGTTGAAATAGGTTGCTATGCCAACAGTTTTATTCAGTGAAATCACAATGCAATAATTTGTATGCTAAGAAAGAGGTTGCTATGCCACCAGCTTGGCTCTAAGATATCACAACATAACTATTATCTTATTGATGTAAGAGCCTTGCGCTATGAAATCACAATGCAATTATTTGTTTGTAAATAATAGAGGTTCCCATGCCAATAGTTTCGCTCTATGATATCATAAGGCAATTATTTATTTGCAAATAAAAGAGGTTCCATACCAACAATTTCGCTCTGTGACATCACAATATGATTGTTATTTAATTTATGAAAGAGCTTGCTATGCTATTAGTTTTATTCGATGAGGTCACATTTATTGCAAGAAGTTTCCATTCCAAAAGTCTTCAATGTACACACTTTAACCGTCTCAAGGGAGGAGAATCGAACCAGTAATCTACGCGATACAAGGCAAACCGCTTTGACCTACCCCTTGACAAAGTACACAGTTAATTGACCTTACTTGACCTGACCTTGTTTTGTTGTCTGACCTAAATGTTGTAGTTTTGACCTGGAGGCTGTCTTTCATTTCCGAGTCGCTGTTTCAAGCACGACAACAGTTGGTAGGTTGCCATTGTGATCAATACGATTTTATCCAATGAATTATGTAGCGCCGTTACTGTAATGGCCAGCGCAGAGAGCGCCTCTGAGTAGATATCTTGAAGGGGCGATATAAACTTCAAGTGGAAGTCGAAATCAAGACTCATAATCAGGTTGATGATCAACATCTGTCTGTCTGTTTGTCTGTCTGTCTATGTATCTACATACCTGTGTCTGTATTTGTCTCACTCCTCTCTCTGTCTCTGCCCACAACTCTCTGCAGTCTGGTTCCACAACAGCTTGGACGTCTTAGCCACTACCAGCACAAGTGCGATTCTAAATTTGGCTACCCAATTAACGAGGCTATAATTATATTGGTAGTGAATGCATGTAGCTCATGCCTGTATTACGATACAAAAATTCACTAATTTCTTGATAACATTTGTTAAGAAGAAGTTTGATAATCTACTTTCATGCGATTAATGTGTATAATATTTCGCTTTTGTTTTTCAAAATACGCGTAATAATGCCTAATTAATTATTTGTGAGCGCCTCTGCATAGATTTCTTGAAGAGGCGTTTCAACGATTGATTGATCGATCGATTGATTGATTGAAATTCATTTATTCGTCTGTTGTGACTCAGATTGGCTTTTACGATGACAAGACCGTGTTGTTTCGTGTGCGATTGGTTATCAACGCAGCAGAACAGAACGGCCAGAAGACTACTCACCAATACACGGATCTCACTCGACGTTACCAAGGAAACGGTCACCATGGAAGCGATGACCGTGGAAACGGCTACCATGGTTGACGAATTCGTTTGTCCTTCCTCTCATGATGAACTGATTCAAACAACGACCTCTCTCGAACGCTGTATGTTACAGAAACGAATTGACGTTTTACCTGTGCAGCCAATCAGCATCGACGACGAAACTGTTAAATATTCATGAGGACGTCCTAAATATTCACGAGAATGCTGTTGAATATTCACGAGAAAGTTGTTAAATAATCGCGAGGACGGTTATACGTATTTGTATGAGGAGTATTGTCAAGGCAAACAACGCAGCAGTTCAAACATGACGCATTTTACCACGCGTGGAAAATCCGCTCGTGGAGATACCCGCGCACTTGCTACCTGTGCGAAGGCTTATTTTTCTACCTATCCACAGGGGGTCCAAATGACCCCACAGTCTCTCCCTGCAGCTTCCCTTGAAAAACGGATCCTTAGGTTGAGACGAAACGCGCATCCAAGATGGCCGGTCCATCTGGTCTAGGCGGAAGATGAATTCTTCCAAGGCAGGACTTATTTTGAGTATACACAATTTTAAGATACCCTTTAAAGATATAATTGTCATTCTTCTTTTTTCACTGTTCAATTATATTTGAGTGTAGCCATAGTAATATAAGAAACTAATATACTAATCGCTAAGCCCCGTTCTGACCATTTGAGAAAGACAACTATCTGCTCCGTTGAGATTCTTCTGTGGATCTTTTCTAGTCTTGCAGTTTCTGATATTCGTCAATTTCTTGTCTACGACATTTCCGACAATCTTTCTGCCATCAACATCTTCGATGATCTTTCTGCGAATGAACTCCTGCGAATTGAAAAACGCGGTTGGGGTTCTACAACGTACTCTGCCAGCATGCCCACATGAGACACTTAGGAGCTATATTATTTCAATATGGGTCCGTATAGGGTTCAATTGCGTTCAATCAGATGAAGCATTGAGTAGAATGCCTTAGCAAACTACAGATTCGTCCCCAGTTCGGCTTTTGCTGTTTCACGCAACTCTCTTTCTTACTTGGACGGTGGTTTCATGTCGTGTTTTCCAGAAGTTACGGGATAGACCTGGCCTATTCAATCGGATTCTATGCTGAGCGAACGTTCAATTTGTAACCGTAGAAGTTTGGATGTGTTGTAATAGGTTAAATGAGGTGAGCTTGTATTTATTGTGAAAGTGATGTATAAACCTGTTCGTCCGCTAGACTGATGCATGACGTCCGGCTTGAAAAGGTTTTTAAATACACGTCTTTTAAAAGATATCTTTAGTTTAGAAATTTCTTGTAAAAATCAGGATTTTAGAGGTGATATATGTTGGTGATGTTAGTTTCTTTCTTTCGTTTGTGACGCAACGATTTAGTACAGTCGCTTTTGTAACGTGGTGTTTCTACGATGACGAAGTGTTCGGGTGACATTTTGACCTCTGGACCTGTTCCCTGAATGGATCGGATCCTCAAGTGGATTCTGGATCCAATCTTAACGGAGAGTTTCCATACTGCTACGTTTAAAATACTCGATATCATCACAGCCAAGTAACACGACTTGGATGCCGAAAATTCGGAATCCACATTGAACTTCCATCAAATATACCCGCAATGAATCGGAATACGGAAAGGCTCCTGGAATTGATTTGCCATCCGCCAGGATTACTTGATAAAATTAGACAGATTGTTGTTTCATTTCATGCCAAACTATATTATTTTGGGTAGACAATTGAGCGGGTAGGCCCATGCCAGTTGATGGGTTGGACGTAATTGATAATCATAGACAGAGGCGGCGATCTCGGTTGAGAGGTAGTGGGGACACCCAACGAGAGGGGTAAAAAATATGGGAGGGACAAACGTATAACGTGTTACCTCTCTGTAAAAGGTGGGGGGACTTATCCCCTTCGACCTCCCAGGATCGCCGCCCCTGATCCTAGACACGTATTACTCTTTGGGTTTTGTCACTTTGGTGCATGCCGCAAAATGGATGACTTCAAAGACTGTGAATAATGGACAGTTGCCTACAAAGTTAAGGGCAAGTGAAGTCGCCCATCATCCATTAGAAACATCGCCCGTTAGCTCCGTTAGCTTCAGTTCGGTTACAATGGCTTACGATCCAATTTACCCTGGTCACAGCTGTTGCAAAGTCAAATGATTGGCTGGGACTAAGAGTTTCAGCCAAAATCAAATAAAGTCGTAGCCTAGTAGTCCAGTGTGACAATGAGTCTCCGTAATAGCGAATTCAGATGTGCTATCTTTGGGTTCTCTAATCTCCTCTTCTCTTTCCCACAAACAATTCAAGTTCATTCTGTTTGATTCGGTGTCTCATACTGGATCGGGATCGCATCTTAAAGGTCAGCCTCAAAGTGGCGCTATATAAACTATCGATAATAATGGTCACTTTTAGTAGTTCCTCATTTGGTCCCGATTCTGGTTTTGCTAACTTTAAGGTCACCCTGGTAGTTTGGATATGTTCGGCTAAACGAACCCAGCTTGTATTTCAAATCACTTGCTTGTGGAAATGAATCTTTGGACTGATGATGTTGTTTCTAAGACAACATTTAAGAGTATTCACAGACATTCTTCTTACCTCACGAGTATTTAAATTGTTGCAGTATTTTGAAGGCTAATGATTTCCGTGCATGAATTTTTGTAAATTAGCTAATACGGGTGATATGCGTGTGGTTGCCCAGTATTGTAACACTGGTAGTTCCCGGTGTTTACTAAATCTAAACTGGATCTCCATTACAATTGTAAAAACCCATTTATATAGCGTCCCTATATTGACCAGGCAGAGTGCAAATAAACTAGCAGGTTAAAAGCACACCTCAATGTGTCTCCCAAATGTATTGTCAAGACTGCGAAACAATGATTCACAGACAATGGCGGCCTTGTTGTTAATGCGTTTGATTGATTTTATAATTGTGAGTGAAAAACTCCGAATAGATTTTTAGTGCGTTCTTGAAATGCGTTCAACCACTTCGCTTTCAAGGTATGATTCGATGATGGTAAACGCGTTGCGACTCTTTGCGAGTCTGGTTTTTTGGCTCTCAACTTAAAGCTTTCTTCGTTTATACTGCTCACGGTTCCTGATGTTTCTGTAGTCCGGCTGTTTTGCAGTGTCGACCTTTCTAGTCTAAAGAAGATAGTTTATCAATTGGAAGTTCTTTTGTACTGTATCTTCATCCGCTTGTGTCGTCTTTCGTTGGTTCGGTTTTAATTATTTAAAACCGGTTTCAATTTGTGCTAACTGATCTGCAACAGTGAATGAGGTTGCTCAATACTGTGGTGGTAACAGTTCTAGACTTTCAATGGAGAACTCTTGGTTCAAATCTCCCACTAGACCAGACGAAGGTCGTTAGTTTGAGATTACGGTTCCACTCGCGCCTCTATCCAATTCACCCACAATGAGTACATTGACCGTACACTATCGGTGGGAAGATCAAAAAAGTAGGCACGGGAGAGGACTGGCCACTCGCCCTCGTTTGCCGAGGCTAAGAAATGAAGTTGCTAACGCTTCACACTCAGGGTTAGATTATGACATTATGGCTTATATTATTACGGCCAATGATGGCGCACGATACTACTCATATATATAATTGACTCACAGTTATTGATATTTTACTCATGATACAATAACCTCAGAGGCTTCCATTTACCCTCCATTATTGTTCAGGTTTCGACGAAAAGCCATTTTGTTGACGAGAGATGAATGAACGATCGAATGACTGGACGAATGCAAATGCATTGACCGCTTTGTTGTTTTCCTATCTTTTCTTTATAGCTTTTTCTGACGGAACTTTTGTGAGGTAAACGACGTTGTCGCCATCTATTTCTGAAAACATCTTACGCGTTAAATATGTTGAACGGATGACGTAACATTATAATCGTTGTGACGTCAGTGACGTTACTCGTCGATAGATTAAGACAAAGCAAGCATTATTTGGGCTCAACAATAAGAAACTGGGTCACATGAAGAGCATAACTATTGTGTAATTTGTTGGATAAAAACATAACAATTGGTTGCTATGGTTTCCAGGCATACTTTTGGATTGAATGCATTGCGCTTATTGAGCCTCGTTGTGAGAGGGCAGCATTAGATGTAACAATTGGTTGCTATGGTTTCCAGTCCTATCAATGGTCTGCCTGTGACCCAGTTTCTTGGCCTTGTAGTGACCCAGTTTTCTGCAATTTGATTGGGTGAGAGTTTTTTGTCGTCGTGTTGTCATTGGATAAAAACTATACTACCTCGCATAGTGTGTGTGCTCGTGGTTTAGTTTCGTACGTCGCATAGTGTCGCCACCGTAGTCTTTTCAGCCAGTTCTTATTTAATGTTCTTTTTCATAAGTGTACAAAGTGAACTTTCTGATGACGTTTGACTTTCTATTAGAGTTGTTCAGCTGTCGAATGATATATTATCTCCAATATTATTAACTAAGAAAAACATTAAAATACCTCGATATTGATTGCAGGCGTTTTTATTGTATAAGATTATATCTATGTTGAGCTATAGCGAAAATCCCGTAATGGAAATGTGACTATATTTCTTAATATATCCGATCTGCTAATTGGGGAGACTTGACTTTCCTTTCGCCTGCATTTCAATGATGCAGAACCGAGTCTTAGTGCAGCGGTGTGTCCATCAACACGGAACGGATTACCCCAAGAGCTTCAACAGCTGTTCAAAGCCTCCTCATCTGCATTATGCTCATTACTGAAAACGGAACTGTTTGGCCGCAGTCGGACCGATAGATATATTGAAATGGCGCAATATTTAGTTACACTGGCTGATTGATTGACTGATTGATTGATTGATTGATGATTGTATGCAATCTAACATAATATAATGTCTTGTCTTACCTTACTGTATCTAACATAACCCCACCTATCCTGTATCCGGGTTGATTTTTTAACGACACCGTTCTATATCGAAGATGATTAGGTGGCGCCCTCCTCCTTTCTCCAGGGTTGGGACTGGCACTGTCAAAGTCCAAACGATGGCGGAGTTTCCCCACCTATCCTCTAGCTGTGTTGATTATATAGCACCTCTCAAAGAAGACCATTCAGAGTCGCCTCCAATCCAGGCCCGGTCAAAGAGGTGCATAGACAGGACCAGACAGGTCGCGCGGGAGAGAGGACAGGTCAGATTCTAGGCTTTTGCAAACACTGGGGCCCACAATTGTGAAAGCTTTATTCTGTCTGGTGGCAATGCGAGCACTTGGACACCACAGAGTCGCCTCTGGAGGCCGAGCGAAGAGATCGGCGACCAGAGCAAGTCGAAGTTAAGGTGATTGATTGATTGATTGATTGATTGTCAAAGATAGATTGGTGCACTGCCAAAGACACAGTGCCAGACAAACAGCGGGGATCCTACAATGAATGCACTGCTGAACCAGGTGCCAGCGGAGAACTTTCAGCAACAGAAGCCCATATACGGTAATGTGGTACCGTGCGTCGGGCAGAGGAAGCCCATACACAAGAACATTCCCATATGGGCTTGCTTATGACGTAGCTGTTAGGCAAATCGCATTCCATTTGATTATTTTCTGTCGCTCTGTGTCTCTCTCTGCCTGCCTGTCTGTCTTTCCTTCTCCTCTTCCATCATCTTCTCCTCCTTCTCTTCCTCTTCCTCCTCCTCTTCTTCCTCTTCTTCTTCTTCTTCCTCCTCCTCCTCTTATTCAATCTTCTACTTCTTCATATTTATCTTCGATAGGTCTACGTCATTCAACTCATTTTCCTTAAGAAAAAATTTCACAAAATACAATGACCGGCGTCTATCGATACGCGCAGTCACAGTTCGCGGAGCTATTGTTTCTGTATTAAAGGCTGCGTTGTGTTCAGGGTTTCTTGTCACGACCGTATAACAATGAACCTTATCACTTATTCACGCCCTTTGTTCGTTGGGTTCCATCGACCAAACCGACAAAGCTATTACCCACTTCACAAATGGCAGAACGGGTTCACATCGAGCAGGGAATTGTCTGCAAATGGGGTTGCTCGTCTAGATTGTTGTACCTCAAGACCGATAATTCTAACCCAAACTCTAACCCCAAGAGTGCAAACTCTAACCCCAATGATACTAACTCTAACCTCAACTAAGCTAACTATCAGCGTAGATGTATATATGTATGATGCAAAGTTCTCGATTTCCTTATATAGCGTCAGAGCACCCGCAATAGGGAGGCCAGCTACATAACATTACATCACATTACATCACATTACATAACATTACATAGAAGCTCATTGTCAAAGCCTTAGGCCTTTCTCTGTGTGGTTTAGTTAGGCCTATATATATATATATATATATATTCATACATATTATATTGATTGCATGCGCATATAATGTGCTGAGGGCGCCTCTAAATTGTTATTCTGTGAGAGGTGCTATATAAATCCAAAGGAACGTCATATAAATAAATACGTGCATACGTACAGACATCTATGACCAAAAGAACTTCTACAGCGCCGTCATAATAACGCACAGGACATCAACCGACGGCGCAGATATATAGACGTGGATATCAGCATAATTACATACATATATGCTTTCATAAATAAACGTAGGTCTATACACACATTGAGATTTATAACGCATACGCACAGACACACAGTCATACACACACATACACACAGTCATACACACACATACATGCATGCATACACATACGTGCCCATAAACTGGAGAATCTCTCCCCTTCCTGGAGCAATATCCTCTAACCGCCGTCCAAACGCACGGACGCACCAACCATTGTTACTAATGATATGCCGATGACGTCACCACTTCCTGTCGTCGTCTACGCGCATGCTCAGTCGCTTCTCGCCTACCTATCGAGTCCGTTGGTCGGTGCGTAAGTGGCAGAGCGATTGGCGCAGCGACGACAGGCGTAACCCCAGACGCACTTGACGCAGCAAAACGGTAAGAAAACCTGTCGCTTCTTTAGCGAAGTAATAATTGATCTTAACGCGTTCAACGCGCTTTGCAGATGAGTCCTTGTATGGTCACTGTTCCACCGTTACCTATAGGTGGAGGAAATTCCGTCTGGAGTATAAGTGCCCGCCATTGTCGTGTTATTGAGGTGGCCGATGGCTTAGCTGGCCGGAGGGCAGTGGAGGCAGGCGCCGCCGGGGTCGGCACCAACGCCTGGTCCTCCGCCGTCTGTGGAATTATCGATCCTCAAAGAGCTCGTGGAAAGAAGGACGATGTATTGCGTGAGTCACCAGCCCGGTGACGTCATTATGCTGATGAGGCGGGTCTATTTTTAGAGGTTACGGCAACATTTTTCAATTTATCGATGATAAACACTTGGGTCTATCTGGGTGGAATCGCTGTGTTGGGATTAGTGCCTGTGTTGGAGGAGCAGGAGGAGGAGGTACAGGTCGAGGTTTATGTAGCGCCTGCTTGGGCTAGACAAAGAATACGATAGAGTTGAGACTTTATACGGAGTTTCTTATACTGGTTATTTTGTGAATATCTGGAAATATATAAAACCTATTGTATGCAGTGTATTTTATAATTAAGATAACACACAAACTACTATTTATTATATTTTTCACATATTTTATTGCGTGACTGCAACGTCCCTGAAAGATGCCATAGGCATAGACGAGCGACTTGGGTGTGTGTACTAGTGTTCGTGTGCGTGTCATCATCATCATCATCATCGTCGTCGTCGTCGTCATCGTCGTCGTCATCGTCATCATCATCATCATCTCTTTTACCCTCGTTTCATCCATTTCCTCCTCCTTTTCGTATACACCGTCGCTTCTTTATCCTCCTCTGAGCCTTTCACCCACTTTCCTTCTCTTCTTCTTCCTCCTCCTCTCCTCCTCCTCCTCATGCACCTCCTTTTCCTCCTCCTCTTCTTCGTCCTCCTCACATGCCGCTCCTCTTCCTCCTATGCCTCCCCTCTTTCTCCTCATCGTCCTCTTCTTCCTATTCCTCCTCTAATTCCTTCTCCTCCTCCTCTTACTCGTCATCTTCATTGTCTCCTTCTCTGCCCTCCCCTCCCCTCTTCCTTTGGGATTGAGCGTCGCCTAATGAAGGCCTCGGGCGTTCGATGTCTATGGACGACGATCGACAGGTGGCGCCAGTGGCAACCATCTGTCGTTGCTATGGTACTTGGACCGGAAGAGACAAGGCTCTTGACGACGGACGACGATTAATCCATTCGACACTTCCGCCCAACTCACAAGAGGCCCCTCCCTCACGGCACCAGCTAAGTCCCTCCCTCCCGCTTCATTCATTCGTTCATTCATTCATTCATTCATTTATTCATTCATTTATTCATTCATTTATCCATTCGCTCATTCATTCATTCATTCATTCATTCATTCATTCGTTCATTCGTTCATTCGTTCATTCGTTCATTCGTTCATTCGTTCATTCGTTCATTCGTTCATTCATTCATTCATTCATCTGTTCGTTCATCCCGTCATCTGATTCCTTAACACCACCAGCAAAATGTTCCTCCCTTCCCGTCTCCGTCTATTGTCATATCAGAAAAGAATCATGTTTGTTTTTGGGACTCATTTATTTTTTTGTCATTCATTCATTCATTCATTCGATTTTACGTTCCATTCTTTTGTTCGTTCATTTATTTGAAAAAAGAGTTTTTAAAGTCGGTGACTAAAATCACAATTACAAAATTACGTACGAACCACATTACTGCAGGGGATGTCCATTCCATACAAGTCACTATATACAGGCAGACATACTTACATACTTACACACTCATTCATTCATTCATTCTTTGAGAGAACTTAAATTGTACCTCTGAGTGGGGTTCTTGAAAGGGCGCTAAATTAATCCTGACGGATTGAATAATAAAATAATTGACTGATCGATTGATTGATCGATCAATCAATCAATTGATTGATTGATTTATCGATCGATCGTGTGTATTTCTCCCATGCAGATGGCATCAGCAAGTGACAGCAAGTGGCAACGTGATGCTGCCGACCAGAACTTCGATTACATGTTCAAGCTGTTGATAATCGGAAACAGCAGCGTTGGAAAGACTTCCTTCCTCTTCCGATACTCCGACGATTCGTTCACGTCGGCTTTTGTCAGCACAGTTGGCATCGACTTCAAAGTGAAGACAGTCTGTCAACAAGACAAGCGCATCAAACTTCAGATCTGGGTCTGTTTGAATAACAAAACATTACATGACATAACATGACATTACATAACACAATACAACACGATATAACATGACTTACAATGACATACCATAACGTGCCATAACTTAGCATAACCTAGCATAACATCACATCACATAACATCACCTAACAAAATATAACATAACCATGACCGTGACTGCCTGTCAGCTGTCGACGGGATTCCGTTGGTTGATTCCACAATTGTGCGTGGGCCCATCAGTGGTGACTCTTTCCAGCCTATTGTGCACTGAACTGCTAACTATTGCAAAACTTTTTGCTAGAAATTGCCTTTAACAGCATGTAGGCTGAGCCTCTGTGTAGATTTCTTGAACATGTGCAATATTAAGTTTCACGGAATGATTGATTAATATTATAATTATATGATTATTATTATTTATTAGCCTACTTTTGCTCTTAATAGTATTCTTCATTATTTTGCGAACTCGCTAGCGCGCGACCGCATCTGAGGAGTTTTATATAGTAATCGTAATCTCCAAATTTCTAAATCCAAGCGAAAGGCACCAGCTTATTCACGTGCGTTGAATAACTCGGACAAGGCTATTAATGTTTTAACGACACCGTTCCGTAACGAAAATGATTTGGTGCCGCCCTCCTCCTTTATCCAGGCTTGGGACTGGAACACGTACAGTGGCGGAGTTATCTGAATAACCCCGTGTGTTGCTATGCGGTTGTAGGATACGGCTGGACAAGAGCGATATCGAACGATTACAACGGCTTACTACCGAGGAGCAATGGGATTCGTTCTAATGTATGATATCACGAACGAAGAGTCGTTCAACTCCGTACAGGACTGGTAATTGTAATCGTAATCGCCTTAATAGTAATCATAGAAATTGTAATCATCGTATTAGTAATCATTGTATTATTGTTATCAGCGTAATTGCCATAATCGTAATAGTAATCATCGTAATAGTAATCATCGGAATAGTAATCATCGGAACAGTAATCATCGTGACAGTAATCATCGTAACAGTAATCATCGCCATGGTATTTAGCGTAATAGTAATAATTATAGAAGTGATCATCGCAATCGCAACATTTCTAAATCGCCACTCAAAGTTTGTGCGCAGGGCACCGGCTTATTCTTGAGGGCTGTACCGTGTCTGCAAGTACGTTCCCTATTCATTTTTCATTGTTCAGTTTATAATGTTAATCTAAGCTTATACCTGATCCGAGATCTCGTATCGATGTCTAAAGTCTCTAAGCAGATATCTTGAGGGAGCGCTACATAAATACTCGATTACATTACATCTCTTGTACATGTAGGTGTACTCAGATCAAGACCTATTCGTGGGACAATGCGCAGGTGGTTCTTGTCGGAAACAAATGCGATTTGGAGGACGAAAGAGTCGTTTCAACGGAGAGAGGAAGGCGACTGGCTGACCAACTCGGTTAGCCTACTCACCGTCTCTGTATCTGTCTTTGTACGGGTCTGTCTGTCTGTCAGTCTTCGTGTTTGTCTGTCTTCATGTCTGCCTGCCTGTCTGCTTGTCTTTGTGTCTGTCTGCCTGTTTCTGTGTTTGTCTGTCTTCATGCCTCTGTCTGTCTGCTTGCATGTCTATCTTTGTGTCCACCTATAAAAGAATGAATGAGAGAACGAATGAATGAATGAACGAGTAGATGAATGAACGAACTAACACATGAATGAACGGACAAGTGAATTGATTCGTTTCTGTAGGAATGGAATTCTTCGAGACGTCGGCCAAAGACAACATCAACGTGACGTACGTCTTCGAGCGTCTCGTCGATTTGATCTGCGACAAGATGAGCAAATCCCTGGACGCCAATCCCACAATCCTCAACAACCCCCAGACGAAGCGGCTCACCCAGACCCCCAATCTCTCCTCCACCGGAAATTGCAGCCAGTGCTGATGACGTATACGATGATGCCCGGATGTGTGACGTCATCACCCACAGTGCACCGCGGCACCACTGTACAGAGCGGGTTGAATGCGTCGCCGTGCGCATGCGCAAACAATGACTCGCGGATCGTCATGGCGACGATTGTGAGTGTTTCGATTGACGTCATTAGGTGAATGTGACGCGAGAACGGTCGTTTAGAAATGTATTGTATCCTGTGCGTACGTTAAGTAGACGGTCGTGGAACTGTATGCGGCTATTAGGTCGACAATTTTGCTATTGGGCTGACCTATTTGGATATTAGGTCGACCAATTTGGCAATTGCGTTGACCAATTTGGCTATTAGGTTGCCCAATTTTGTGTGCTAGATTGATCAATTTGTCTATTAGCTTGACCAATTTGGGCATTAGGTTAATCAATTTGGCGAATAGGTTGATCAATTTGGCTATCAGGATAACCAATTTGGTTATCTCGTTATCCGGTTTGGCCATCAGGTTGATCCATCTGTCTATCATTTTGTCAACCAAATTGCCTACTAGGTCGACCAAATTTGCTATTTGGTTACTAGGTTAACCAATTAACTCGTGCGTGGGTTTTTGAATGGATAGATTGTAGTGCAATTTATTTCACATCGTCGTTATAACATTAGTTTCAGTTTCTATTTGAGAAATATTAGTTTCGATTTCCCTTGACGTGAATCACACGCTTTGGTTTTGATTTCTAGATATGTGAAAATGTAGTTTTCAAATGATTAACAGAATGAAAAAAATCGACTAGAATATGATTTGAAATCTTCTGCAAGATTTCTTTGGCTGCTACAAAGCAAGTTTGCTTTCATTTGTGCTTTGCTAATTTTAAAAGATTAGGTAAAAGATTATTCACAAATTTTTTTACGATGGACACAAAAACATTATAAATAATTCTGATTGTAAACTTGGTGTTATGGAGACTTTAAACATCCATGCCGTCTGTCAGCTGCCATCGGGAACCCGTTGGTTGGTTCCACCTGTGTGCGTGTGCTCACCACTGGTGACCCTTTTTGGCTTACTGTGCAGATTTTTACTAACCGTTATGTATTGTATACGATCCTGTTAGCTTTAGCATCATTTAGGTCAGCGCAGAGAGCGCCTCTGAGTAGATATCTTAAAGGGACACTATATGAATGTTCTGTTCCATTACAATTTGATCGAATGAGAAACAATCGAATCTGTAGGCTACTAATCAATCCGGTAAACAATTAACGGCGTTGCAGAAACCAGCAGTGGTATGTTTTAGCTGTAATTCGTGGTACTTAGATGCTGTACAGCTTTCTCACTCTCAGTCCTGTTGACTTCGAGACTAAAGTCTTAGTCTTGAGTGGACTCGAGTTCGTTCTTAAAAAGTGTTTGTCTTGGTCTTGAGACCAAAGGTTTTGGTCTTCCAAGGCTCGACTTTTAATTCGAACATTGCTTCATGGATGGGCCAGTTGCAAGGTATCCTAAATTACCGCCACGAAGATGACCAAGCTATTATCGAGCGGCTCGGAGTAGATATCTTGAAGGAGCGCTATATAAATGCTCGATTACGTTACATTACAAGTCTGTTTAAATACGCATATGACAAATATCCACGAACATAAACGAATCAACAGTATTGCTGTCTCAGGATATTGGAAGCTCAGCCAAGATTTGTTACAAAAGCCATAACGTTCTAATAAGGCATAGGAGGATTAAAGAGTGGCTCGATTTGCACATTAATTTTATATTTAATGCTAAGGTTACAAAGTGATGTGTGTTTCAGCAACTTAAGCACTTGTAACACGTATTTTTCAAGTGGTGGGAATTGTTTGAATCCCCATAGGACATGTGTTGGTCAAAAAAATTCAAGAGTAAATTTGTCTTATAAGGCGGCATGTCGAGAAACATTTCATACTCTGAAGTAAGAGTTGTTTTGCTTGAGCAAATTGAAGGAATCATGTTTTCATTAATGTGGCAGGTTGTCTTTCTTTTTAGTAAGGAATAGAATTCTGAGTATGATTACGATTTTTAAAAGTCTTGGTCTCTAACTTATGACTCTTGTCTTGGTCGTGAGGTGTAACGTCTTGGTCTTCAAATTAAAATCCTTGGTCACATGGCTTATATTCTTGGTCTTATGGTTTAAAATTCTTGGTCTTGTGGTTTTAATTCTTGATCTTATGATTTAAATTCTTGGTCTTATGATTTAAATTCTTGGTCTTTTGGTTTAAATTCTTGGTCTTGTGGTTTAAACTCTTGGTCTCGAGGTTTCTCACATAATCATGTGCGTACATTTTAATATAGAAACATTAAATATATTTGATGTCGTTTTAAACACTTAGCATGTTTGTCCAAATAAAATTTGTATCCGATGTTTGTATGAGATGATCGAACTTTAGGTCTACGTACGCTAAGCATAAACGCAAACACACAGTCGCACAGAGCTCACGCACATTACATGTATGTTACGTTTGAGCTAATTATATATATATATGTTATATATGTATGTTATTTATGTATGTAATTTTTGACTGTGAACTATTTGCTGAACATACTTCCACACATTCCAGGTGTTGTACATAGGTTTCGTGTTACGATTGCAAGCGATATAATTATGTTAACTGTTGCTCTTTCTGCTGCAGCGTTCGCCTCTTAGCTGTAGACATTTTATGGCTTGTGTTTCTTTGTTAGCCTTTATATAGCGCTGTTTTTGCCGAAAGTTGTTGCATTAAAGGAACTTGTGGTAGAGTATGCGATGAGTTGGTCTATGACAATCCTCAATGCTTTTGTTGTTGTTATTATTATTATTATTATTATTATTATTATTATTATTATTATTATTATTATTATTATTATTATAATTGTTATTAGGAATAAATTATTATTAATATAACTATTTTATTGCAGTAGTAATAGCAGTAGTAGGGGAAGTAGTTGTGAAAGCGGTGGTGGAGAAGTAGTAATAGTAGTAGTATTATTGTTATTATTATTATTATTATTATTATTATTACTATAATAATAATAATAATAATTATTATTATTATTATTATTATTATTATTATTAGATGCTCAAATGCCTGGACGACGCAATTGCAGATTATTGCAGAGCAATTGTGCGTGAAGACTTGCTCAAGGTCCCTACACAGTAATTTCTCGGACGAGGGTTTAACCCGTGTCACAGGTCGACCGCTCTAACCAATCGGTCACGTGCCACAATGTCCGGCAATTGTAATCGAAGAACATTCCACTTTGGACTTTCAACATAGTCGAGCTGGTTCTTGAGTCTTGAAGAACCAATGTCAAGCTCACGATCAGTCAAGGTCACTCTACACCCGACGACTCTTCCTACTGAGCGTACTCTCATTCGCCGGCTCTTATTAAGGCATCATATCTGTTCATCGGTAAAGACATCTACGGCGCACTCTCGCCTCTCACAGGAGAAGGTTCACAGCTGGAGCTTATCATTGAAGCATTATACAATTCTTCACAGGGAGAACATTACAATGACTAACCGGCAAGATTCTATCAGTCACCTACATCGCGCTCTAAGTCCATCTACATTCGTCAGCTACCCGCCATCCAACCGCCTGGGTCAACCCGATCGTCGTCATATCTGTCTCCATCTCGACTTCCAGTCTTCTCATAGTATTCACTCTAAAACTCACTTCATAGCAAAATAAAATCGGTATTATATTGAACTCTATGAATTTAGACAGTCGAGTTTGCTAATAATTATAATAGGGCAGCAAATGCCTATGCGCCAGCTATTTTGGATCTGCCATATCATATCTTTTGGGACAGCTCTGACTTACGACATATGGAAGACCGCAATTTATTACTTCCATCAAACACCCCAAACTTTCTTATCGGAACAACTAAGCTCTGAAACTCACTTAATTGCAAAATGAAATTCATTGATCTGTATGAGTTTAAACTGTCTCCTACGTTCCCGCCTGCGGCACCTTTCCTCCATTCTGAAACAAAGTATAGAAGACTGACAATTTACTAACAGAAGAAATACATATGTACTACACTTTACTCATCAGAGGGAGCTACGCAATCTATAAATTGTCCATTCGCTGCAACACATTACGGAGTTGAGATCCATTGAGGCATTGGTATTATTCTTTATACAAGCGCATAGTTCCTTCAGATAATGATTTACAAACATAATTGTGATAATAATAAGTTGAAGACATAGGGTGTTAAATCTGGGTAGATAAAATTATAATTAAAAAGTAGTAGTGATGATGATGATTTTGATGATCATGATAATTATGGCAATAATGATAACAACAACAACAATAATAATACTAAAATGATAATGATAGCAACAACAGCAAAAATAAAATAAAATGATGATGATAATAATAATAATAATAATAATAATAATAATAATAATAATAATAATAATAATAATAATAATAATAATAATAATAATAATAATAATAGTAATAATAATAATAATAATAATAATAATAGTAATAATAATAATAATAGTAATAGTAATAATAATAATAATAATAATAGTAATAGTAATAATAATAATAATAATAATAATAATGAAACTAATAGTAATAACAATAATAATAATAATAGTAGTAATAATAATAATAATAATAGTAATAGTAATAATAATAATAATAATAATTGATAATAAAAGTAACAATAATAGTAATAAAAATAGTAACAATAATAATACTATAAAAAAATATAATAATAAAAATTATAATAGTAATAATAATAATAGTAATAACAGTAATAAAATAATTATAATAATAATATTAATAGATTCTTCGAACTCAGCAGTGTCTGTCATAATTGATTAGACAATGGAGTACTAGCTAACCTGAACTAAGGCATCCCTCATACGTTGCGGGATCATGTAAGTCAAGCCGTTACAAACAAGATTAAACGCGTTTGGGCGCAATGCAATTTGAAAATGCAACTTAAATTGGTAGCAATTTTCATTTCAGGTTCTCGAAACACGATAATACCTCAGTTGCCACCGTCGTTCAAGCTGAGAGTTCTGCACAGATATGCTAACTTTCACCCCAACGAGGCTGAGTTCTGGAACCGCTAAAGAGTCCTGAGCTTTGGGTTTTGACGTCGAATCCTATTATAGCTCTTTACAATATGTCAATAAAATCTGTTCAAGCTAGAAGTTCTGCACAGACATGCTAACATGTCCCTAACTTGGTCGAGTCCTGGAAACGCATATGTGCCCTGCAATTAGGTTATTGACCTTGATTCCTGTTGCTGCTCCTAACAGTAGTATGTCGGTAAAATCTACTCACTAGCATAAAACCGCAATCGTCAGCTTGATATAAAAGTTGGCGGGAGTCATCGAGTGCCGAGTATTTCTACAACTTCAATTATTTCTATGTTAATTGTAATGCAGACAATCATACCAAATGGTGCAGTGTCTGGCATATTCCAGATGAGACCTCCACACCAGGGGTGTAACAAGCGGGGGCCCAGAGGGGCACCGGCCCTTAATACTGGGAGCATAGCCCTCTGTTTTAGTGCTAAGTACACCCATGTTCCCCAAATCGGCTCTATTTTTTATGACAGCGTTATGACATGACATATGACACGATCTAACTGTTTTTGTTGTACCCCTCTGGTCCTTCGCATTTAAGCCCATTTTCAGTTTTGACGAAACCAGAGATCCATCGTGCTTCTTTGTTAGATTCTCCGACATCTTCATCGACAACCCTGTTGTAACCGCCATTGCCCCATTCAATTGCCCCCTACCCAATGGACACTGTTTTGGGCCACGAGTTATGATATTGGCTCTTGGAAACATCTTTTTGAAACCGACGCTGCCTAAGCATTCGACACATATCTCCAATTATTCTCCGGGGTCACTGGCAATCGAGAATTTTGAAGCAGCAGCCGATGACATCGAGTTACTAAACGTTACACGTGTCTCATTACAATGCGAATTCAATGTTTCTAATAAAGCGCATAGTGTTTCTTGTTGAGTCTTCAGTGAAATCCGTTTTTTGTAGCCGCAGTCAGACTGGAAGCGCCTCTGAGTAATATCTTCAAATGATGCTAGTTCACATTGAAGGAAGTATCATCTCTATCTAGTGGCGTCTTTGACCTGACTTCTGTTTTTGATATGGTGGACCATGACATGCTCATCCAGCGATTACATTTGTCCTGTAGTCTATTTGGCATCGCCCTTCCTTGATTCAAACCATATCTCACTGACCACTCAAGAGATGGTTGTCCTTGGAGGCCCCAGTACTCAATGGATAGGGGCTAAATTTGGCGTTCCATGGGGCTCGGTGATCGGCCCAGTCTTATATAATCTCCTAACGATCGATATATATATATATATATTCAATTCCTAACTCACTGACCACCCACAGATGATTGACCTTGGAGTCTCCAGTACTCAATGGGTCGTGGTTAAATTTGGCGCTCAATGGGACTCGATTATCGGTCTCATCCTATACATTATCTTCAGTTCTCCACCGCCGACTATACGCTGTATTAACTAAACACAGAGCAAACGGCCATCTTTGTGCTGATGATGCCCAGCTTTTCGTTCACGGTCAATCGTCCGATCAATTCTTTCTTATCCGCTATGTCCATTGTCTTGTTTCTGGTCTTCACTGTTGGGTGTCGATCAGCAGTAGGTCTAGTAATCAAATTACAACATGTAATTTAAACACTTTTCCTCTTAAATATCAGTGTTCACAGCTAGGCTGTAGGATTATCACATCTAATGCAACAACTACATGCCAAGCTTTGCATCTCGTCAGTTATACTGTATATTTTGTATTGAAAATAATTATGACAATTCAATTGTACACAGAAGCAAACTTACATCAGCCGACTCTGGTACTACGCGGAATACGAGACATTTCGCATCGATTCGGAGGACAAATGGTAGGCGATTCATTTGTCTGGATACTCCGGAGACGCAGAGGACTCGCTGACAAACACCACAATCAGTCCAATCTATAATCACAATGGAATGAATTTCTCAACCTATGATGCTGATAATGATACGAACCCTGGTGATTCATGTGCGGTAAAGTCGAATGGGTCATGGTGGTTTAACAATTGCTGGTATTCGTGTCTTGCCGGTGAATATGACACTGAGAATATAGGATGGTATACTTTGCAGACTTATGGCCTGCAGTACAAAGGACGGCTGAGAACGGCGAGAATGATGATACGAAGCGTTTAATTAATCCTGTAACGACGAGCGTGCATTAAAATGTATGGAAAGCCAATGCAGCTCGTCGTTGAAGGGTTAATCTGAGAACAGGGTCAGCACAGCACTCATTGAACCCTTTTGTAGTTGTAATGCGCACTTTCGTCATTGTGAATAAAATTTTTAAAAACTTCTGTCATTATGACTTCAAATATTCATTTTCAATTTCAGTGTAGAATTATGTCTTCGCTGAAGATGAATGTCGACATTCAGATGATCATGTTAGAAATGGATGTATTCGAACAATTATGTGATTATGCTAGCACTCATAGTTTCTAGCACGTGTCACATCTGCCGTTGAACTTTTTTGCTAATTTGTTAATGCACCATTAAACAATATTTATGAGAGATGGGAAACAACTAAAAAATTTTGTGTGAATTTGAACATTCATGAGATTATGTTAGAGATTAACGATTTTAAGATTCATGTGATTGTGTAGGAGATTGACTAGTTGAACATTCATTTTGTTATGTTAAAGATAGAACATTTGTGTTGTTATTATAGAGACATATGAATTTGAACATTTATGTAGTTATGTTAGAGATAATGAATTTTGATCATTTATGCGAACTCCTGTTGTCCATCTTCTCTTATTTAGTTAAATGATTTGTTTTATTAGTCAGTTATACTTAAACAGATTAGTGTTATTTTGCTGTGTAATGAATTGCCAATGATGGTTTCAATAAACTTCTATTCTATTCTATTTTTTTAGTGACAGCACGAATATTTTCTAGCATATGCTTGCATTTGCTTCAACAAGTCTTTACAATTCTGTCATTTCATTACCCATTGAACAATATTTATGAGAAACGTGGAATAACTGACCATTCATTGTTTACACAAACGTAGTAAAGTTTTCGTGTTAGTCTTGCATCAAAATATCGCTGACGTATATGATTTTATTTGATTATTTAGATGCTTATTTGATATAAAGGACAGACTTAAATGCGTTTGGGCGCCTTCCTATGAGCAGCCAGTAAAGTAGACATTTCGCCGAAAGTTTGAAAAAATTAGTTTTGAGTAGGATATAGATACGAAAGGGAGAGAGAAGAGCTTAGACGAGGATAAACATAACCATTACCAAATATTTTACTGATTAAATCGAAACAAATATAACGTAAAAATGTTGAAGGGTTAATCTAATTGACTGGTTGTTACAAAATTATAAAGAGGCCCATAATGGACCTATAAAAGTCCCACTAGCGGAATCCAGATTATTTATTTTGTAGCGAAGCAACAGTTGGGGACAATTGGTATGTGGGAGCTTGAGGGAAGAACAAAAACGTAACTAGTTAACTACATACTTGTGCACCTCACAATGATGCGAGGATTGCCAGAGCTCTTATCAGCTACTCTGTCTCCCTGCTGACTTTCTGGAAACCGGACACTGACCTCCCATTGGACAATCCCTCTGATTTGATGCAGCGCTCGTGAACAAGCTGGTGCCCTGCATTTAGCTCTCAAGTGGCGCATTAGAAGTTTGGAGATTGCGATTAAGATTATGCTCATTCTACGAACTAAAACATTGGGTAGAGTAATCGTAACCGGTTTAACAATGATCTTAATGTTATAACAAGATATTAAGGCAAAAGAATAAGTTTGGTTTGTCAATACTTTATTGTCGACAACAATGGCACACATTCAAAACAGAGACCGTGAACAATGTTATTATTATGTCACCTGAGTGACAATCGATTAATTAATTATGACGCAGGTTTAATTACTTTGACTATTGAGAGACGACACCGAGAAATAAATGTCGAATGTAGCCTATTGGAATCGCTAAGACTATTCCTCTGGATGGTGAATTGGTTACTGAGCTTTGGGAACGCCATCTCTTGATGCTTTGTGCATTAGACAAATGAAGTTGTTAGACGGGCAATAGCAAGTAGCAACACCATACATTCAGAAATCAACTACGGTAGATGCAAAATAATAACATTTTATCTGTTGGCTGCCGTAGCGCCATTGTAAGTCGGTATTATCGCGTGCGTATTCAAAACATCTATAGCGTCATGAAATTAGTATTACACGGCATCGTTGGAGTAAAATAGTTAGACCAAGATGCGTCGTATCTGCGGATGTTGTTAAGTCTTCTTATCTGCTACATCTGTGCTTCCAACTGTACCTTCCGTTAAGTCCTAAACATATCTTATTTCGTAGATTTATATAGCTCCCTAGGTGGTATATACTCAGATCACTGCCTGACTAAGCCCTGTCTAAAGAGGATAGTATCAAGGAGTGAACAAAACGTATAGGCAAGGACAGTGGGCACCACATGAATTCCAAACTACAGATCAAGCAACACCAACTCTGCGCACTTGTATTATTTTCGCCACACGCCCCTTGTTTCTAATCTATGAATCTTTTTTTAAAACTCCGCAAGGTTCTAGATGGCAAAAGATCGTATTTATTTAAAAGTAGCAGGAATTCGAATTTCTGTATCACTGTTAAAGGACACCAGAAATATTCTATTAGATTCACATGAGGTTTTAATCCAAACGAAAGAAGAGGATTTTCAAGTCGAAGAGCTGACGCCAAGCACGATCCGTGACTTGGGCTAGAACTCATCGTGTTTGGGCGTGACGGCGCAACTGCAGCTCGTATCCAACTGGATCCAATTCCATTCAAAATGACGCTGACGAGGTTTGCGGATGTAAGCCATGACGTAAGATTTCTTCTGGCGGCAAGCCGATTTAAACCTGCAAAACGACTTCACAGCTACCAAAACTGTCCATTCTGGCAAGCCACTATATCTATAATCAGTCATTTTCCAGACTTAGGCCTATCATTATCTAATGAGAACATCTGATGGTTTTTTCAGGTCATAGGCCCTACCTAAATCAATAACATTTCTTGGTTAGCGAGAGGGACCTACGTGTTGATATTGTCTACGTGTGTCTGTGAAAACCCATTGATTAGACGCATTTCTCCAATGAGTATCACCGGATTATTGTCTATGCTAAGATTAGACAGCACGGAGAGAGATACGCTTTCAAACAAACCGAACATTCCCGTCATATCATTGCACTAAGTTTAGGAACTATTTTGAAAATGCTTCGACATTCAAAAGTCTTTTGAAAGTAAACAATAATAATATTTTCTATATTCTGAACATTATAGGCCTAATCTGTTTTAACTGTGATAAAGTAAATAAGGAGAAAGTAAATAAAAGTAAGAAACAGGCAAAGAAAGAAATGTAAAGGTCAGAATAAATGTTTCTCGTTTTCATTAGCTGCCGTTAATGGCGTCTACCCTCCCTGTTCACTTGTCAATGAGAGATCCTTCACCACGTTTCGTTCGTTTCAATGGACACCCGCCTTTATAATGGTGCCGGCGTAAAGACCGTGATAGCCGAGACGAATAAATCCCCCTAATAAACCAGCATCAGGATGTGAACCGCGATACGCAGGCTCTCTTACAACGAGGCGGATAATACGCAGCCCAAGTTCTTATCAATGCAACAAAAAGAGACAGAACAAAGGGAAGACCAAAGGAAAGACCAAAGGAAAGAACTAAGAAAAGAACAAAAGAAAGAACAAAGAAAGAACAAAGGAAAGAATAAAGAAAGGAACAAAGGAAAGAACAAAGGAAAGAACAAAGGAAAGAACAAAGGAAAGAACAAAGGAAAGAACAAAGGAAAGAACAAAAGGAAGGAAGACAAAAGAAAGAATGAATGAAAGAAAAGCCTAACAGAGGCCAAAGAAAGAACGAGAGAAAGGACTAGAAATCCCTCTGGAAACCGAACTATATACATTTGCATATGTATGACCCTTCTGGGACTACCTATTGGACAAGCCTCCGATTCGACGCAGCGCTAGTGAATAAACTAGCTCCCTTCACTTTGATCTTGAGTGGCGCTTTAGAAGTTTTTAGATTACGATTACGACGAAGAAACAAAAGTTAAGAAATTAAGAAACGACATTAAGAATGGTTACCTATTATGATCGACTCCAATACAACATCCGAGGCAGTCTCTTCTCGATCGCAATGCGCTGTTCTTGCACGTCACCGTATAGAACCATTGGAGACTCTCTCCAGATCCCACTTCCGGCTGGAAAACCTGGACGTCACTGTTGTTCAGGTCTCTGGCCGTGTGTAAGATGCGCCACTCCGTGTGGGCTGGACAACTGGACTGGGCGACATCCGGAATGGAGTTACGCAGACGCCTCTGTAATTCAACAATTGGTATTCAACAAACGGATACTTGGTCGTTGTTGTTTTTTTTGTGTGGGGGGACAGAAATGAAAAATAGGGGAATAGGTCAGAAAAATTTCAATTTCCAAAGATATGTGCAGCAAAAAAGATGAGGACATAAGCAGACCCATCCCCTTCATTTGAAATTTAGGAGGGGAACTATAAAAAGTAGCCATGATGATAGAAAATAGCTGAAATAAAAAAAAGGAAATGAATAAAATTAAAAATGGATACATAAATCGATAAATCAGTAAATAGATAAATAATTAACAAATAAATAATTATATAAATAGATAAATAAATAACAAATAAATAATTATATAAAAAAAATCTGGTTGAGTGAGAGACAGAGTACGACAGGTAACTCAACATGACTGACCATAATTACGAGATACATTCACTTCTTCTTGTAACGAGTCTGTTTGTTTGTTTATATCTCTGAATGGATCGATCGATCTGCACTTGTGTATGCCTGTGTGTCTGTTTGTCAGTGTGTGCCTACAATCTGCTTGCCTGCCTGCTTGAAAGCCTGCCTTTATGCCTGTCTGTCTGCTTGCTTGCCTGCCTAATTGCCTGCCTGTCTGTCTGCTTACCTTATTGTCTGTCTGTCTATCTTGTCTGCCTGCCTGCCAGCTTGTCTGTTTGTCCATCTGTTCATCTATATGCCTACCTGGTTGTCTTGTCTTGTCTGTCTGTATGTCCAGCTCTCTGCCTATTTGTCTTTCTTGTCTGTCTATCTCTCTGTCTGCCTGCTTGTCTGTCTATTTGCTCATTTGTAATTGGATCCGCTCCTCACCCCTTTGTGATAAGACAGACTGGACAAATCGTCGGCGTCGTTGTCCTCCTCAGTCGCAGACGAGAGGCCAGCGTCATCGAACCAGTCGTCACGGTGACGGTCGGCACGGTAGCGGTCGTCAGGGTGACGGTCGTTATGGGAATGGTCGTCATGGTGATGAGATCTTTTCACCGACCATCCGCTGCTGGCGTAGGGCATGGTTCGCGTTCTCGGCTCTATTCCAAGAAAGTCGTCGTCGTCGTTAACTAAAGAGCAAATTGTTATGTAGGTAAATTATATATATATATATACATATTAAATATATATATTGTTGGTTGATAGCTGTTGTTTAACGACACCGTGTGATAACATAGATCATTAGTGTCGCCCTCCTCCTTTATCCAGGCTTGGGACTGGCACTATCAGAGTGCGAACAGTGTCAGAGTTCATATCTATCGCATCGGGTCTTCAGATTTATGCAGCGCTTCATTCAGAATAACTATTCCGAGGCGTTCTCATCATGGAAAGAGGCACACCCTTAAAAGAGTGAGAATTCGATGGAGAGAAGCCAGTCACTGGCTTAACCCTGAGTGATGGAGGAAGATCATTCCAGGTAGATGGATCCACAGCAACAAACGCCTGGTGGTGGGCCAAGTCAGCAGAGGCGGGGATCTCGTATGACAGGTGGGGGACACCGAATGAGATGAGTATGAAATATGTGGGACACACGTGTAAATTGTCCCCTCTCTCGACCCCTATGAGTTAGCCGCCCCTGCAAGGCAGTCTCAGTTCCAGGAAAAAAGGATCAACACGATCGACATGTAGGTAAAAAAACATATAGGCCCTAGTCTGTGCGCGATTCCGTCTCTCGAGGCAAAGAGCATGAAGCAAAGGTATCCTGCGGCCTTGATATCGAGACTAAACTTGAAATAAAATAAGCCGCGAGTTGAAAAATTATAAATCAAAGTAATAAATACGCTAGCAGTCGTTGGCAGAATAAAGAAATGTATTTTGATGAACGATGTGAGAGTCTATTTTGAGTAGCAATGGCCGGCTTCCAAAACCCGATCTCGTGAACTAATCACAATATTTTTCATAACTGTTGGCTGTTGGTCGTGAGCGTGGGCTCGATCTTCAAAGAGGGTCTTGATTTAGATGGCGAGGAGCAGGAAAAGGGGAAAGGACACAGACAGAAGCAGATGTGAAATATGATGAGGGTTTTCTGCGCGCTTGCGCAGGTGTTGTGCGCAGCATATTATAGTCACGAGTCGTGTCCAGTGTCTGATATTTACAGGTACGATAATGTCAGCTGCATGCAAACGGTTCGTCAAAACTGTACATGACTGGTAACTAAGATTTTAGATTTATAGTCAGTAATCGTAGTCGTAATCTCTAGACTTCTTAAGCACACCAGCCAATTCTACTGAGATTAGCAGCATATAACTCACAACAAACCAGACAGCTACAATTTCATATACTTGATCTGCCACTGGTAAAGTTTAATTTGTCACGATATACGAGTCTCGTCGCAGAACAGTCATGGACTCAACAACATTCCATGCTTCTGCTCATTGCATAAAATTGCTGCTAAAATAAAAACATATAAGTTACAATTACAGTGAAGGTTTCTTTTCATACTTACACCAAAGCGCATCTTTATGCAAGAACTGGTTCAGATTGTTGTCCAATCTTCTGTCGCCATTGTTCTCGGCTGTGAGAACAGAAAGGGATGTGCCGAAAGACAATTGAGTCAACTACGCAATACAATATAACGATCATAACTGTATTTGATATATTAGAGGAGATCGGTGCTGGTTATAACAATGTACACATTTATAGGTTTTATGACCGAACTATTTCTCCAATTACGGTTCACAATTTATCATTGAAATCTTTCAATAATTCATTATAACGCAGCGTTTCAGATGTGTGACTATCAATGATGAAAAGAATTGCAGCTAAAAATGTTTTCAAGTGTTGCAACTTGCCCCGGCTTTGGGTTGTTTGAAACAAGGCATGGGGCAAATTATAACACAGCTTGCTACATTGGGGTAGATTGTAAGACCGTAAATGTCAGTCTGCTGTTATTCTGAATTATTGTGCAATTAGGAAGCAATACTGACAGATATAATTCATATCAATAATAGCAGATATAATTAATTCTGACATCTGTGCAATCATCGGGCGACCAGTGGTCATTTATACACAGCAGTTATTTCAAGTGGCAACAGACATGTACATGGGGGTTTCATTTTTTCGTTTTCTTTTTCAAGACCACGCTCTTCTGGTGTGTCTATCAAAACTGCACAATTTCTTTGCTTTTAGCGACCTCTGGTGATTTTTGTCCTCCGATATTCAGCACAAGCGAAGGATCAAAATACAAGGACGACTGATACTATTTTGAGTATGAAGTACGTAGCTTTAATACTGTAAACGATGTTGCCCGAAGCCATTTTTCAGCAAACAAAACTGACCGAGGTTGGTGATTATCATCAGAAGAATTAATTTAAAACAGCAACTTAATGACATCTGGGGCAGGATGCAAGTCAAATCCAAGTATTTTAAACGTTGAATATGACTCTGACATTACAACCAGACGAGGGGAAAATGTTACAACCAGCCACGGCCACGCACCTAAGGTGATTCAATAAAATGCTGACACGCCATTTTAGCTAATGAGATTTGGCGTTCTGTCATGTTATCAAAAAGAAACACTCTTCGCAATCACCTACACTAACTAAAAATATCGTGGGCATATGCACACAGTGAACAAAATCATACGGTTGAATAGATTTATTTTTGCTGTCGAAAATAACAATTTAGTAACGTAAATATCCAGAGGCGGCAATCTCTTTTGACAAGTGGCGGGGAGACTCAGTGAGATGGGTAGAAAACGTGAGGGAACAAACGTGAGCGCATCATGTTCAATAATCGAATAAACAGATAAATAATAATATTTAAACAAATATTATTTTAGGGTGCGGCTGCAGCCCCTATCCACAGTCTATCGAACAATCCAATCGATAACTCAGTCAGTCGGTCGGTCGGTTGGTCGGTTGCTTGACTGACTGACTGACTGACTTAATTAACTTGTTTCAATTGATTGACTGATCGATTGATTGATTGTGTGATCAATCGGTCGAACGATCAATCTATTAATTAATTGATTGATTGATTGACTGATTGAGTGATTGATCGATTGATCTATCACTTGATTGATTGACTGATTTATTTATTGATCGATAGATCGATCTATCAATTGATTAACTGATTGATTGATTGACTGATTTATTGACCGATCGATTGATTGGTACACTACCTGTGTTCCTAGCATTTCCGTGCAACCAGAAGACGACGAGTACTTGGAAAGACTTCCAGATCTTCATCACCTTCGACACCTATCCAACAACATCCACAACTATTCAGTAGATGGATGGATGGATATATGGATGGATAGATGGGTGGGTGGATGGATTGATTGATTGATTGATTGATGGATGGATGGACGGATTGATGGATGGATGGATCGGTGCATGCATGGATGGGTGTGTGGGTGCATGGATCACCCTCTCTCTTTCTCGTGATATTACTTCATTGAATTGTCATAAGATTTTATTACCTTATGTCGCGCTACTGTAATTCCTCATGCTATCCTTAGTCACGTCCTCTATTCACCAATTAGTCAATCAATCAATTACTCAGAGAGTTGGTCGATCAATCCCTCAATACAAAATCACGCATCGCTAGACCATAGTACGCTGCAATTGGTCATGTTTTGTTTTTATGCTAGCTTTTGAATTTCTTAGGCGATTAAAAATGCATTCATTAGATTCATTTTTAACATTTATATAACGCTATTTCACGAAGTATACTCAGAATAATTCATCCTGCGTGGATTCTACTTGCTCAACCCAAGGTCTTCAAACACCAACATTTAACGACTTGAGTGTATTATAAGTGAATGGGAACTACCGTGGGTTACCTTTAACTACTCCGCTGCAGCAACTCAAGCAGTGCCAGTTCCAAGCCTGAATAAAGGAAGAGGTTGACGGTGATGATCTTTTGTTATCATACAGTGTCGTTAAATTGCAACAACCATGGGTTATCGTTAAACCGCTAATCAGGAGATTTAGAATGAGAACGGGTGCAACGCATTCGTGAGGCGCCTGCAATACAGCTAAGGATTCTATATTAGATAAATGGTTGCATTTCTAATTTTCAGGGACAGGTTTTACTCTTAAACATAGATGTCACCGCTGTTTAAATTTTTGCTTCTTCTTGAAATATGATGCTTTAAATCTCAAAAGGTATATTTTTCATACAGACATAGTTAATCGTCAATAATCTTCATAACTAGAAGCTAATGAATCAGCCTGTCACGTCAGAATGATGTTACAGATTCTTGCTCACGATTGTTACCCAATAAAACAAGTGACACGACGATATATAGGGATTTTACAGTCCTGTGCATAATTGGTCCTTGACAATCACCGTATAAGGTGTTCTCATAATAATATGATATAATAACTTCCAATGCGCGAGATAGCTTCAAATAATCTTCCTATTATGACTAACACGTTTAGTAATGGAGTGCTCTCAGGGACGGATTTAACAATTTGCCTCCCATGGCCAAAATTTACATGTCGCATTTCCCAAAATTGAAACTGCATACTGATATCCACGAATTTTAACAGAAGTTATAGGCTAGTAGGAAGAGAAATCAGTACTACCAGTCTGTTTCTATTAAAAAATTGAAATAAATAAATAACATTCAATTAGTGAGTGTATTAATTTATACTTTAATGACACAATGACACAATGATTAAACATTTCTTCCGTAGTCCAATGGCTTGTTATCAGGTAATTTTTGCATTAAAAACATTTTTCACAACTTTTACCGTCCCTTGAAATGTGCCGCCCCTAGGCCAAGGCCTTATTGGCCTAGTGGTTAGCGTGCGGGATTGCAAATCAGGAGATTGAGTGTTCGAATTCACCTTTCCACGTTAGCAAACTCTATGATAATTAGTACACTGACCGAGATAATGATAAAGTCTTATTACCGATGATGATAACGATAGTGACAACAAAGACGATAATGATGAATACGACGGTAACTTCGACGGTAGTGACGAGCACGAAGATTCGTTACATGACGATAAGTGTGAAGACGGTAGATGACGATAACGACGACGATTACGACGATGAAACTCGCGTGGGAAATGCGATGTTTATCCGACGACGATAAACGGCCTAATACGTCGATGACGACAATTTTCCTACCCACCTCGATCGCAGGTCGCATCTTCGTCGCTCTCATTCGAAACTCGATTCCGTGGACAAAACCAGCGGACGCTTTTATCGCGAGTTGATACTATTATCGCGCTTTCCACGACGCACGTTGCATGCAAAATAGGACTCCCTCTCTCTGTCTGTCTGTCTGTCTCTATCTTTGTTCTTCTTCCCGTTCTTCTTCTACTTGTTCTTAGTCCTATTCCGCTTCTACTTCCCAGTCAGCGTCTATTCCCTTCTCCTCTGCCTCTCTCGTCTCGTCTTACCAACACCCTATGGAGCGGAGAACAAGCGTTTCGTCGCAGCGCGGCTATTTTTACATCGATGTCCGTCAGCCAAAAATAGGAAAGCGTTGGCGGCACCAGGAAATGCCAGCGATTGTCTTTGAACTCTGCGATTCTGTCGCAGGCGTCGCGTCCCTTAACCTTTATATTTGCCGGATAATTATCACCCGGATATATATATATATATATGAGGGTCTGCTCCGGTGCACGTAACCAGTTTTGGTTAATGAAGTGTGGACAATGTCCGGTGCGGACTCCAAAGCGAGGTGTCTGCTGTGAGAGGAAGATTGGAGAGACATACAGGCAGACTGAAAGGTAGACATGCAGACAGATAGACAGACATGCAGGCTGATAGAAAGATAGAAAGACAGGCAGAAAGATGGACATATAAATTGACAGCTAGACAGACTAGCAGGCAGGCAGACTGACTGACATACGAACAGACAGATTGACAGGCAGACAAACTGGTAAACAGTCAGGCAGACATACACACAGATCGACAGACAGACAGGCTGAGACACAGGAGGAAGCGCAGACATACAGACAAGGTGGATTTGCTGGAACTCTTACGAAACCTAACGCACTACCAGACAGGCGGCCAAACAAAGGGAGGAAGTGGTCAACAGAGACACAGACATACACAGGGACGTATACACAGACATACACAGGGACGTATACACAGACATACACAGGGACGTATACACAGACATACACAGGGACGTATACACAGACATACACAGGGACGTATATACAGACATACACAGGGACGTATACACAGACATACACAGGGACGTATACACAGACATACACAGGGACGTATACACAGACATACACAGGGACGTATATACAGACATACACAGGGACGTATACACAGACATACACAGGGACGTATACACAGACATACACAGTCTCATTCGAAAGGGATGAGAGAGCAAACCAGTGTAGCTGTTTCTCTGCTTGCCTGTGTTAGTGTTTGTGTGTGTCTGTGTGTGTCTGTGTGTGTGTGTGCTTGTCTGTGTGTGTGTGTGTGTTTGCATGTGTATGCGCATGGGTGTTTGTGCCGTTATCATGACTGAAAACAGTTTTTATGTCTGTTCTGGGATGTCTTTAAGTGAAATATTGAAAGGTCACTATGTATAGTGTGTGCGTTATGTGCTTGTCTTCCGAAGGAACAAACGACATATGGGCATAATTGATTTGATTCTTAAAGATTATAATCAAATATAGTTATTTGCAGTTCATCTTTTAAACTGTTAGCAGTTCCTTTAATTTTAATATTATATTATATTATATTCTTACTTACTTAATTACCTTATGTTCATTTATCTGTGTAGTCGTGTATTCGTGCTTGCATGTGTGCGTGTGATTCTTTGTAAATTCATGCGTGTGCGTGGTTGTGTATGCGTGTCTGTATGCGTGTGGGTATTTGTGTGTATTTATCTTTGGGGCGGGATCTGGATGAGGACCCATATGGGCGTGGGCGGATGGGTAATGGTCGGTTGATGAGGAGAGCAGCTGCGTAGACAAGTGATCTGGTGTGTGATGCCTTTTGAGTGCCTGCGTAATTTTAGATTCCATCTAGACAGACTAATTGCTACGTTACGTTAAAGGCATTGTTCTCTTCGATCCCCGTTTTGCTGTTGCTAGTCAAGTGGTTATGGTGATAGACTACTAGCCGAGAGGTTATGGGTGCAAATTCCACCAGGGCAGAAACTCGGGGGCGGGCAGTGTTCCCTCTAAGCAGCACGCATGTACGAGCACACGGGCAGACGAGCCAGCGCACACAAGAATTGAATGTGCGAAAAAAAAATTCTCGTAAAAATCATGTATTAAGATGAACTGTAAACAAATATTTAGACTAATTTAGGTGGGCAAAATAGAAGATTACAAATCAATTTAGAGCTAATTACAATGACGTACAATACGGTGTTTGCATCATCTGCTCTAAGACACAATTTAGACAAGAGACTTTCTTATATCTTAGCAGAGCTTTTCATCATAGACTTTTAGATATGGTCCTAATTTGACTATCATCGCATTCAGCTCGGACGAGCGCACAAAAGTCTCAACTAATCATGAAACTTTGCAAAAAAAAAATTTATTTCGCACACTGTCTCCAAAAATTAGAGGGAACACTACTCGGGGCGGGGGACGGTTAAGCAATTATTATTATTATTATTACCGAAATTTGATACCGCCCTTCTACCAACATCCTTTGCTCAGAAGTGCATACACACGCCTCGACGGCGCTATTGCAGTTGTAATGCAGAGCAATTGTATGCGAAGGACTTACTCAAGGTCCCTACACAGTGACGTCCCGGACGAGGCTCGAACCCGCGCGCTCAGCACACACTGAGCGTTACGGACTGACAGCGCCAACCGATCGGCCATTGTGACACGCCAAGCAATGGATATCACCCATGGGCGCAGAGATGAGGAACCGAGTTCGATACCCTTATCCTCTGTAAGATTGACTAGTCCCTCTTACGCTAGGCGGCGACGATGGTTAGATCCACCACCAATGTCGCAGGCCCCTGTTGCAACCAGAAATAGCAACGGCGCCTGAGTACAACACAGCAGACGGCGACAGTTCCACACATGTTACACTTTCCGGACAATAGTAATCTCTACCCTTCCTTCCTCCCTTCTTTTCTCCTTCCTTCACTCCCTCCTCTTCTGTGTGCCCACCCATCCCTTTCCAGTCACCAAGAGGGTTCCGTCGTTGGGTGACACGATATACAAATCGCACCGGGCGCCGTATGAATAGGAGCAGATGATGTGCAAATCATTGATTCACACGTAGACCATAAGACCAAATGAACTGCACCTTAGCTACTAATTTCCATCAGTTGGTGTAGAGGAAGAAGTATAATTAGTGGCATTAGTGCTAATAGCAATATTAGCGATCCTTGCTGTATTGGTTGCGATAATAATAATAATAATAATAATAATAATAATAATAATAATAATAAGAAGAAGAAGAAGAAGAAGAAGAAGAAAAATAATAATAATAACAATAACGCGAGTTCTTGACGGAGTTTGTTCGCCACATGACCGCCGTATCAGGAGACCCCATAGAGACCGTGCACTTGTTTCAACGTCTCTCAATTTGCACTCAAAGATTCAACACCGTAGCGTTCAGAGGCGCGTTCAAACAGCCCACCGGAATCGACAATTAAAGAAGTCAGTTTCTTTTGGAATAGCGCAGACTATTGGACTATTGTACGTGCAAGAAAGCGCAGAAGGATAATAATAATAAAAATAATAATAATAATAGTAATAATAACAATAGTAATAGTAATAATAGTAATATAATAATAATAATAATAATAATAACAATAATAATAATAATAATTATAGTAGTAATAATAATTAAACCTAACAATAATAATGGAAATTTAACGCTGAAGTTTAAATGAACTGGTTGTGAGAAAGACAAGCAATTGCGCAGAGCACTTTGAGCTGTTGTATCTCTTAGCCGCGTGTTTCAATATTAATGTTGGCAGAAGCTTAACTGATGCAAAAATCATAGTCTAAGAAGATGCTGAATTGATTAAAATTTTTTGGTGTAAGTAGAAGCTGGACTGATGGATAAATCATGGTCTAAGTAGAAGCTGGATTGATGAAGAGATTATGGCTTAAGTAGAAGCCGGATTGATGGAAATATCATGCGGTTGATAGAAGCTGGATTGATGAAAGTAATTGTATATGTAGAACTGGATTTAGTAAACAAAAGTCATGATTTAAAAAAAAATCTGGATTGATGAAAAAATTTGTGTATGTAGAAGCTGCACTGATGAAAATTTCACAGTGCAAGGAGATGATAAATTGATGAAGACAAGCAAAAGTAAACAAAAGGCGTCATAGTTTGAGTAGAAGCTGGATTGATGGAAAAATTGCAATGCAAATAGAAGCCGGATGGTGAAAAAAATCATTGTGTGATTAGAGGCTGTATCTATGACACAAATCATAGTTTGAGTAGAATCTGAATCGATGAAAAAAATCACAGTGCAAATAGAAGCTGGATCGATGAAAAAATCGTCCACAACCGTGAAACTAGCCAACGAACACATTGTCCCAATCCCACCACGATCTTGAAGGAACGACTCCAGCACTCACTCAACTTCCTTCTACCTGACCTCCCCAACAATGACCCTGACCAACCGAGTTTCACCAAAACCACAAATCCTACACCTTACCCCATCTGATGTTATCGTCCGGTTGCTTGGAGCGAAATGGCACCCGACTCTAAGCTTTTCTTCCTACGGTGGCGACACACAGCGGATGTAACCATCGCCAAATCCCAAACGCAAATAATAATTGCCGCTAGAGACTCGGAAGTCCTTTGGCCGTCGCCTCTTACGGCAAAACCGGAACCGGAAATGTTCGCCGGAAGTGAACTCTGCGTCGATCAATTATGTCGGGCGGCATGGAAACAATTACCGTCGCAACGACCACGTCCGATTAACTCCCCGGCCGACATCCGGAAGGCTCTTTGAAAAGGCGCTATACAAATGTTCAGAAGGAGAATGTACTGGAGGCCATTTGCGGCGGATGTCACCTGGGAATCGAATACAGGAGTCGGTGTTACATCTATTTGAATCTATTATATTCTATTTACATATTTCTATGACGCCTCATCAGAGGCGATATGTGTGCATGCTTGTATGTAAGCACGTACGTAACTGTGTATGCCAGTGAGTATATATCTATCGGTCTCTGTCTGTCTGTCTGTCTATCTTTCTGTCCATCCATCCATCCATCCATCCATCCACCCATCCATCCATCCATCCATCCATTCATTCATTCATTCATTCATTCATTCATTCATTCATTCATTCATTCATTCATTCATTCATTCATTCATTCATCCTTCCATCCATCTATCTATCTATCTATCTATCTATCTATCTATCTATCTATCTATCTATCTATCTATCTATCTATCTATCTATCTATCTACTTACCTATCTATCTATCATATCTGCCTGACAATGTCAGCTGCACACTTGACACTGTCAACTGAACTGAACACGTGACAGCGTCAACTGCACATCTGACGATGTCAGCCACATTCTCTGTGTCCAGTTACTGTCAGTCTGCACGTGTTCGTCCTGAGTCGCCCGTATCATTTCATTCTCGACTTAAGACTTCCCTCTTTCATACTACTCATCCACAACAGCCTGCCTCTCTGTCAGACGGTCTTACGGACAGATCCTCTCGAAGGATCCGGATTACGATATGGCTTTGGAGCTTCATCGGTTGATGCTTCACGCATTAGAAACTGCTGCCATTTTGACGTTTTGAACAACGAATGCAATTACCTGTGAGTTCATACACCTGCGCCATTCTTGACGAATTCGCTCTCATCTGAGATATGACGGTGACGGCAGTTCTACCGGTGGCTCGCCAAGCCAACTCCGCCATTTGATAGATACTAAAAGGCGATTTTCCTCTGAAATACCAGAAGCCCTCTCAAATGTTTCTCTCTTTCGAGCTCTATATTCTCATCCTCAAAGTACAAATTGTGCGTAGCCATATATCGGTTTATTCCGTCAAAGAAACTCTTATGTATCGTTTATGGTGCGACTCTTGGTAATAAATACTCCTCTCTAATCTCCGGATATTTGAAACTCTACGCTGTTAATACAGAGGATTTGGAGGAGAATACGCGCAGAAAAGACGTAATCGGTAAAACCCATGAAACGACAGAGACGTTGTATTAGAGGGAAAATGTTTGACCAGGGCTTTTTAAACACTTAGGAGGATAAGAGAACGGAGCGATCGGTGGTGTTAAGCAGGAAACCCGTTTATTTGATAGGGAACCAGCGTTTTCTTCAAACTCTAAGCCGCATTATCTCTCTGGATCTAATCCTGGAGTTGATCGTGAACTGGATGAGATGGTAGAAAGGGTTTTAAAGTAATTCTTTATCCCTGAAAAATCGCAAATAAGCGATGTTTCAGGGGTTTTTCACTCGCTCCCCACCAGTCGCATATGCCGAGGCTAAGAAAACATGGATTGCATTCTCTGGGCGATATTAGCTATGCGGTATATTATCTTAGCGATATTAGATATGCGATATGATATGTGGACAAAACTAGATTTCAATATAATTATATTTCACTACCCTGTTGTTAAAAGTATGGTTTATTGCAGTCTACAGTGACAGTTATTCCGAAGGTGGAACAGGTCCTATGGTCCTCTGTTATATGTTAATTTTCCTAAATTCAATCTATGATATAGAATATATAATTAATGTCATGTTGGACGTGCGTGGGATCAGTGTCAGATATGAAAAACACGATGAGATTTCTAGAGTCATATATCCGATCCCTTGTGATAACTCTGTCGACATGAATCTGCATTCGATTTTTCATCCATTCTCTCTCTCTCCCCTCTCTCTCTCTGTCTGTCTCTGTCTCTCTTTCTCTTTTTCTCTGTCTCTGTCTGTCTGTCTGTCTCTCTCTCTCTCTCACCTCTCAGATCTGAATTCCTACCTCCCAGTGGGTAGGTTAGTCACTCGGATCCTTCTACTATATACACTTCAGCCTGTCACCAGTATTTTCTTTCCTTCATTTAGAAGTTACAACTTTCAAGTCCTTTTGTGACACGCCTGTCCATTGCATCTTCTCTCGTCCCAGACTGATAGCTGCATCCAATGGAATCTCTCCCCTCATAATTCTTTTAATGCATCTTTCATCCTCTCTTCTCGTCAAATGATGGATGTACGTGTACATATGAAAGTAACCATAAACATAAATAAAGTGATTTAATGATAACTGATAATCAAGAAAACCAGAAGAGCAGAAGATATAAATTGAATAGTTATTGACAGTTAACAATAGGGCCAGAAACAACACCTACAATTTCCTAAATCACCATTGCCCACTCTAGGGGAGACCCTATCAGCCTATAGAAATTATGACGCTCAGGCAAGTATGTTGGTGCCTGTGTAAATGCAATTGTAACGCTTAATTATCTAGCTAATTAGAGAATTACTAACGAAGGGTAGGTAGTTGGAATCGGTAAATATCATAGCCAGTGGGAGTTATTGCGAGAGCAGTTACTCACAAAGTTAACGTTAATATTTTTACAAGTCCCTTAAATCCTTTTTCTTTAGTCGTGGCTGGGCTGGGAGCGCTCCTGAGTAGGTTTCTCGAAGGGGCGCTAAGCGAATGCTCAAAATGAATGCTCAGAATGAATGAATGAATGAATGAATGAGTCTAGTCATCAGCTTCATAGGCGTTTGAAGACATTTCCCAATTACCACACATTCGCCGACTTGGGTCGGGAACGCCGCTGAATCTGAGCGGCGCTATAAAAATGTTCATTTACAATTACAATTACATGCATGCCTACACGTAGGTCCTACATGTATACACGCATACATATATACACAAATACATATATATATATGTATGCAAATATGGATGATTGCATGTGCAACGTATAGTCGTATACACATATAAACATATCGACATGATCACACACGCACATACATACTTAGACCATACGCACAAATATAATACTAATATGAATACGACTAAGTATGTCAACAGCGATCATTTAGTGAACCTTCGTCTACAGTGGCAAGGACGTCGCCTGGCCTCTCGCTACAACTATTATTGTCGAAGGCCAGTTCGACTGTATATGTCGTTGCAGTTGTAAACTGAGGCCCTTGATCTTGACGAGAGCCGTAAACCGTCCGAAGTTGCAGTTAAGAGAAATTCGAAGAAGCCGGACGACAAATATCGTAAATAGGTAAAGTCAAACCTGTCTATTAGGAACACGATCTCGTCTCTCTGTGTCTGTGTCTCTCTCCGTCTCTCTCTGTAACTGTCTGTATCGTTGTTTAGCTATCACCCCTCTCTCTTTATCCATTTATTTATAAGTTTGGCTCATTACGAGCGCAGCCTAGCGAGCGGCTATAATTATTATGCGCAGGTGTTCTTCGGGCAGATGAACTGAAGCAGGGAAACAAGAGAGAGATACGCATCTCTTGGAAAGAGTGGATGAAAGGAGTGATTTGCAGGAAGGAACAGGGGCGTCCATCCTCCCTCTGAGTGATGGAGGCAATTCCCACCCCACCCCCGGTCACCAATAAACCTATCCAAGAGTAAGGAAATCAAGCATTACATTTTCCCTCACTCCTTATATCATATAGTCCATCTGTAATGTAGTAATAGTAATTTTTGATTTGCTATAACATTCCTAATTGTATTAATGATCAAATGTGGATTAAACTGTATCAATAATGTCGTCATCGTTTAAAAGTTGCAAGATGTCTTACTCACTCGCCAAGACTAAAAGTGACGACAGCATATCATCACATAAACTTGAACGGAGTCTGTTTTTAACAATTTTCAATTTGCTCAGTGCTCTTTCTGCAGAGCAACTAGAAACTGCCAACGAACAGAAAATGCTGTACAGAATAAACAAGTTTGGATACCCAGACAGCTGTGAAAGCAAATCCAGAGGTTCAATGAAGTTATTGTTCACTTTGGTCATGTTAACTGGGTCTTCCAATTCTGTGCTACTCTCGTCACTATCTTCAGCGTCTTCACTGGAATATTCAGGATCAGAATTCTCACCATCATCTGTTGAGTGTGCTGCAATACCAACATGTTCATGCGACTGCGAGGAGGCATCGTTACTTAGTAGATTTTTTTAATTGTTTTTTAAACATCTAAAAACTTTACATTCGAACTTAACAGACTATCTTCGCAACAGCAGACGGAAATAAGAACCAGAAAGACGAAAAGAAGTACTCAGAGTGGATATATAACCGGCTGCCGGTTCTTTATAGTACTAGAAAACCAACCAACATCTTTTTAAAGTAAAACCACGGATGTTCGTGCGAAAATATATAGCGCCTAGAACTGAAGTTATCAGCCGATCTTATTGAATAATTGTGAATTTCAGAATTGTTTGAAAATATTTAATTGTGTTGGATTGATGATAAATAGACTAATAAATTTTGCGTTCAACCTTTGCATGGGCAATTGTCGGGGCCCTCAGAGGGGGGAGGCAATTGTCCGAACTTCCGAAGGGGGAGGCAAATTCATTTTGGAAAAAGTCAAGAATTTTTTAGATGCGAAGTTAGCAGATGGCAACAGGAACCAAAATCAAGAAATCCCAAAACTTAAATAGGATATGTATAGAGTTTCCGGTTTTTGTAGTAGTACTAGACTACTGACTTGTTTATTAGTGTGAAACTGTGAATAAAATAACTTTATAATTTATTTATTCAAATATAGCCTTATTTTATAATTAGTTACTTTGTTACAATAACTTACCTAGTTTGTTAAGGACTTGAAAATTTCCCCTCCCCCTAAGACTGAAAGAAATTCCCCCTAGCCCAAATCGGAGGCATTTTCCTCCGCCCTTCCCCCTAGCTGAACGCCCCTGGGAAAGAAGAAGGGAAGGAAGGATTAACGGAATAATGGAAAGATGGACAGCCGGACGAAAGATTGGACAGAGGGAAGGACAGTATGATGATTGATGAAGGACAAACGGACGAAGCGTAGAAAAGACGGACGAAGGTAAGGCATAAAGTACAGACGGACGGAACGAAGAAGAAATGGACGAAGATAAGGCAGAACGGACAGACGGACGAAAAGAAGGACAAACGGACGAAAAGAAGGACAAACGGACGAAAAGAAGGACAAACGGACGAAAAGAAGGACAAACGGACGAAAGTATGGCAGAAAGGATAGATGGACGAAGGTAAGGCAGGAATGACGGACAAACGGACGGAAAAAATGGAGGACGGACGAGCGGTTGGTAGGGAGGAAGGGCAGATGGATGGAGAGAAGAAGAGACGGAGGGATGAAAGCAGGGACAGGCGGTTGAACCTAAGAACAGACAGATTGATGAACGTGCCTATACAGAGGACAAAGAACGGACGGTCGGGTAGACGGAAGGACAAAGAGACGGACGAAGTCACAGACATACGGCAGGACGTAGGGAGAGAGAGACGGAGGGAGGAATGCGTGGGACTGAGCAGCAGTGGGCCAATTAGAGGGATTTTGATGGACGAATTAATTGAGACGGAGACATGAAACGAATGACAAAAGGCAGCAGATTCGACTGAGCATATAGACTCAGACGGCGCCCCATCAACACCGATAGCCTACAACGGCGCGTGCACGCGCACGCATATCTCCTCGTATCTGCTTAATAACCGTTGCTCTGTATCGCTCGTTGTTCGTCTGGAGGTTCTATCTTCTCCTCCAGACATCCTTTCCTCTTATTCTCTTCCTCTTCTTCTTCTTCTTCCTCCTCCTCCTCCTCCTCCTTCTTCTTCTTTTTCTTCTTCGTTCTTCTTCTGCTTCTGCTTCTGCTTCTTCCTCCTCCTCCTGTTCCTCCTCCGGCTCCTGCTCCTTCTTCTTCTTCTTCTTCGTTCTTCGTACTTCTACTTCTTTTTCTTCTTCCTTCTCCTATTCTTCTTCTTGCTCTGTTTTCTTGTTCTTCGTCACCTTCTTCTTCAGCTCGTATGTATATAAATACGTGACCTAAATCAGTTCAACCATTTTGACTTCGTGGGCGAGCGAAAAAATAAATTATTGTTGAAGTTGAAGTTGAGTGCCGCGCCAACAAACTCAATCGCAGTCACTATTATTTATTGAGAACTATTAACCACATTAACATTGATTTTATGGTGGAGAGATCATGATGAATAATCGCAAATATGTAAGCCATGTGCTAATAATGTATTATATCTACAGATTTACATAGCGCCTCTCACATAATTACTTTTCAGAGGCGTTCTCTGCACTGGCCTAGCATAATGTTAAGCGTCATTTTAACGAATAGTGTCAGAACAATTAGCAAAATAGATGATCAAACGATAAGCTTAGTTACGATCGAATAGTTTCGCAAAGAGACTTCATCACTTGTCTCATTATTACACATATTGGAAAAGTTTAGCGAGATACGATCGGCCATAAATGATCAAGAGAACGGGCAGCTTGGCTCTGGTGTAAAACTCATGATTTTTATTTTATTTTGTCTGTTTAGTAGCAGTTTCCGTTTAACGACACTATGTGATAACAAGGATCATTGGCGTCGCCTTCCTTCTTTATCCAGGCTTTGGACTGGCACTGTCAGAGTTCGAACAGGGGCGGATTTACTTCGCGTCGTAAAATCACGCTTCAAAATTAAATTCTATATTCAAATTCATGATCAACGTTAATACCGTTGTTATCGTTTCGTTTGTCTTCACAGACGGACGTTGCCATGACAACCGTTGCCAGGGGCACCGTTTGAACTGAAGCTTCGGACAATTGAGTGACGACATCTGGTAGATTGCTTCGGAGGATGTGAAGCTTGGGAAGGCATCGGATCGTTTTGAGTAATCCGTCTGAAGTCGGTTTTCGTTTTCTAGACGTTCGCAGTGGTGGCAAAGTGATAAGGACTGAACGACTTGTTCTTGCAAGCCGAGGATTCGCGGCTCCAATGCCTCTCGTTCGGCAGCTGTTAAAATGGCATGTAAGACGTAATAAGCGCCTTGCACCGCTTCCGACAGTTAAATTCGACTCCTGTAATAACTTGTCGCCATTCGCTCATACTATACCTGTGCACTTACTGTGGCTTGTCAGTTTTAAACGGAAAGTTAAAAAATCCTAATTGCTAAGAGAAGATTGACGCCGATCGTTCTTAACTGCAGGGTGTTATGTAAAGACGGATTTCCGAAATTGATGAAGCCATGTTTCCATTTCATCTGCTGCTTTGAGAGGAGCTAATAAATGTTTTACACTATTGAATGTATTATGATATGCACGATATGTACTTATTCACATGGTGTAATATAAACGAGCGTTTATATAGCGCCATTCAAGAGTCTGCTCATAGGTAGGCGCTCTCTGTACTTAACTGATGTTGAATGTCATATTGAACGAGTTGACGTTTGTTTGCAATACTATGCTCAGTAGACCTATACTGAAAAGAGTCGCCAGTGGTGGGCCCACGCATTAGCGTTTAACCAACCAACGGAATCCCGTCGACAGCTGACAGCTGGCATGGGTGTTCAGAGTTTCTGGGCCAAGTCATCATGAGATCATTATTTGGTCATCATGGGGCCATCATGAGGGTCATCATGAGGTTCATCATGAGGTTCATCATGAGGTTCATCATGAGGTTCATCATGGGGTGACCGTCGGTCCTCATCAGCTGACCTTGGCTGAATCTGGGTTCTGCTGGCCTTGTAATTCAATGCAAAGGCGTTGGACAAAATAATCGATCGATCGCATGGAGTGTGGTGTTCGCCTCGTGACGAGAATAGTACAGCTTCATGCCTTCTCATATTCCAACTACTCCTCCTCCTCCGCCTTCTACCTCTGTTTTCTCCTCCTCCTCCTCCTCCACCACCTTTTCCTCTTTCTCCTCCTTCTCTTCAAACCATCTTCTCTTTTTCTTCTTCCTCCTCCTCCTTCTCTTCCTCCTCTAATTCCTATTCCCCCTCTTCACTTCCTCCTCCTTCTCCTCCTCTTTATCCACTTCTCCGCCTTCTCCTCTTCTTCTTACCCTCTTCGCTCTCTTCTTCCTCCTCTGATGTTGATGATGATGATACTGTTACTGCTTATAGACATAGACAAGACCTAATTTCGGAGCGCCATCGATTGACGGCCGACCGTCAGACAGTGACGTCGAATAAGAACAAATAAAATCATTAACGTGTGACAGCGCCAGACACTTTCGATGATTGCCCATAGCAATATTTTCTTAAAACGCACAGTCGTGTAAAGTGAAACTCGTATAAGACTCATGTATATATATATACATGTATATATATATTTGTATATATATATGAATTTAAAATGTTGCCGGTAGACCTATTTTGTATATACATATATATATATATATATATACATATATATATATATAACTTGGACTGTACCAAATAGATGATTATCACTATTCGACCGAATACGAATACAAATAGTGTACAAAGCATTAAAAATTGCAAACGTGAGCAAATGTTTCAGTTCAGTAAATTTAATACACTAACTAAAGGTAAGAACGTTAATTTCAGGTAATTTTTGCATCTTTCTGCCAGTCTGGGTAAACTAGGAATGGAACTACATGTAACTTAACTAAACTTGGAAATGAGACCGCAATCACAGCACATAATATTTTGTGTTAATGAGGAAGTTGCTAAGGCCACTATCTACAGCAGCCGTATACGCAGAATCAGATGTCAAGTGACCACTAATCGTATTTGGTCCGAACGATATTATTCGGACGAATACCGAGTAGCCATTTGGCCAACTACTCGTGCCCCGAAGCGAATGTGAAGCCAATGTTCGGTACAACCCATGTATATACATATATATATATATATATATATATATATATATATATCGGTACAACCCATATCAGTACAACCCATATATATATATACATATACATGCATCTATGTATATTTAATGCATTTATATGCATGTCCATATCTGAGAAGACACTCCCAGCTCATCTTACGGGGCAATTTATAGATCTGCTATTGATAGCCGAGTAAAAAATCTTTGACAGATTTGAAAATCGCTTCACTTTAGCGTTTGAAGGGATACATGTCAGACAGTTCGGGTTAGGCCTTCGTCCATTGCGATGGCCATCGTGCTAGTCGTTAACCGGCTTAGGACCTTGCCTTAGCTCTTGTATCCCCACTCCTGCAATCTGGAGTTGGCGAAGTACCTGCGACCGGCAAGCGTTTGAACAAAGCGGATCGTCAAGAGCACGCCAATAAAAGTTAATTATCTTGCCAATCTGATAATAACTTCTTTATTATACTGTAGGTCACCGTTATTGTCTTTCTTGGCGGACATGATCGTACCTGTATGGCACATAGTCGAAGGGGACACTCGTGTGGAGGGATTTGACTGTTGAGAAAACGAACATCGCTGAGAGTGAGAGGGAGACAGAGACAGTGATAGAGACCGAGAGAGACAGAGAGACAGACATACAGACAGAGACACAGAGTGAGAGAGCAGCAACAAGGAGGGGCAATTTATTGTTTTCTTGTTGCGCATTAATTTTGTTGCAGCAGATCAAAACGAAACAACCATTGTTTTATGTTAAACCTCTCGTCCGTATCAAGTGTCGATGTAGTGGTAAGGTTAAGTAAGGACTAGAGTATGTAGGGTTAAAGTAATCCAAAGAAATGCTCAGATCATGTCATTGGCCAAACACCAAGAGAGTATCCATTTCAAAGAACTACTGCTAGCCTTTACAACTCCTACAATTCTTCCACTCCGAATGTCTTCGCGAATTCTTCGCCATCCAGCCAAACCACTTCTCCAGATTCTCCTCTCATCTCAGTTTTGATCGAACTCCAGTCACCGCTCATCTCCAGTTCACCAACCGAGCAATATCCATCACCGTACCGTACATGTCTCCGGAACGATCTACCTACTGAATTCTGCATTTTTTCAGCTCCTCCACCATCAATGTCGATCACCCAGCTTCATCAATCTCTTGCTCCTCTATCCGTCACTTCTCAGGCTTTCCATTCGTAACTTAAGCCTCACCTTTTCAAGAACTCTTACTCAGACTCACTTGATCATCTAAGCCTTTCAATCCTTGGACAACACGTCACTCGCCTTAACAGTTGTCTGACCCTCTGGAAACCAATTATGACCTTCCAAGCACTGCTCTTTGGAAAACCCCTCTTATTCAATGAGCGCTCGTGGAGAATCTGGTGATCTACGCTTGGGTTTAGAGTGACGCTTTAGAAGTTTAGAGATCATGATCACGTTTACGAGATGTATAGCCTTGTAGTGCAATGAGTGCGGTTCACGCCCCACTCTCTATGAGACGATTACTGTATAGGGATCTTGGGCAAGTCATTTACTCACAGTAATTGATCGTATCATATAACTCTGAAATTACTCTTAGCTCGTCCACTGCCTACTTTACCTCTTCTTACGTGTACCTACCTACCAACCCTACCGTACATTACCTAACATTACCTTATGTCAATGCACCTTACATTACCAATGGCTTTACGATGTCCCACTCATGAGTAAACATAGTTACGGGCACCTTACACTACCAATGGCTCTACGATGTCTCACTTTGAGTAAACATAGTTGCAGGTGTTCATATTACGCGGGTTTGTCTGTCTCGGCTCTTAATTTAAAATTAACATTCAGGTATACAACCGACACAAAGGCGAAAGTGCCGCCAAATTTACGGCGTTGACACTTCGAAGATAATTTATTCCGAGGACCCGCATCATTTAAAGGAGCGCTTGAAAAGTGGATTTCAATAGCGGAGACCACTTTTTCAGAACCAGACGGCCGGCGGATTATCACTTATTATCTGTAGACTGTCGAGGATTTTAAAAGTCTTGCTTAAGCTGGTCATCATCATTATTGTCGCGACTCGGTCACAGTTTGTCAAGCAGTTGGTAGGTTGTTACGGTTGAAGATTGTGCAAAGTGATTTTAGATTGCAAACGAAAAGTACGGGTTTCTATGAGGCATTTGATACTGTTAACCCGCAGAGGTTAAAAAGGGCATCCACAATTATTGGTAGCTTATATAGTGAGCGTATGAGGAACTTCGTGAGCGCGGTAGCCGATTCTTTTTAGCATGCAGAGTGGAGAGAACTGGTTCACCTTGCGATAATCGAGTATAGGCACATTGAGCAAGTCCCTCACTGAAAGTTGACCAATGACATCGGTCTTGTGAGCAGTTCTTAACTGTAACAGGAAGATATAGTTTGTTTGTTTTGTATTGCATTTTAATTGTGGGCCATAGAAAGGCAATTGCGGCATTTTAGGTGATTTCTACAAAGCGCTCGATACTATTGTCTCACTAAGAACAATATTAACTGTTACACATAAGAATCCTACTTTGTTTAAAAAGACAATGGACATTAACAATCAGGTTTGAGCCGAGATTTCTTTAAATTACTCATTTAATAGTATTTAAAAATTGCAACATCTTCAGTCGATGCTGATGATGATTGTGAAATGACGCTTCGAAAATATAGATTAAAAATGGCCGGGAATCAGGTTTTACATCAATGCGTAATGATTAAGTTAACTGGAGTTCGGGTTAACAAAAATCTAATATAATTAAATCTTCGTAGATCAGTGTATACGTGTGACTGCAAGGTATTTACATAATGCTACAGCGTTTAACCAAATTTATGCCGATCTAGGAAAGCTTTTGACAAGGTTTAATTGCATTCTAAGACAGCATTTTATCGAATACTAATGAAGAGCTAAGGCGTTGAACTCCGCCACAGTTTGAACTCTTGCAGTGCTAGTCCCAATCCTTAATATGGAGGAGGGCGACGCTCATGATCTTTGTTACCACATAAGCGTCTTTAAACTCAGATTACTACTGCCAGCTAAAGCGTTTCAGTTACACAAACAATAGTAAGACAGATCAGGTGTTTGATAAGGTTGAACTGTAGAATAGAGTAGGCCCATATCTCTTTAGGATTTTCGACAGGCTGACATGATTGCGTCTTGAGACGGGCATGACAATGTTGGAAACGTGGATTGCGTCATCTAGCGTAATACAGGAGTCATGACAACGTGATGTTGACTGCTCGTTCTGTTGCTCATCTGCTCAGTTTCATCGGTGGATGTCGCTACATCTCACATTGCGAGCGTTTTGATCAGAAACAGCGATCGCAGTCAGAGATGTGATAACATTTCCTGATCATCAACAACCATTTTCGTTAATGCGAACTGTCTTAAACTACACAAAATTAGATCAACGGTAGTCTAACGTAATCATCGTTGAAGTAGATAACTATTATCACAGTAGGTAGTGCTGTTCGAAAAAGGCACTAGTGACGCTTACAGTAAGGCTCTCTGAGTTTTTTCTGCATTTATTCAGAGACAGTATTTGTTTCATAAGGCATATAATTTCTACAGATACTGTTTATAACGCAAAATCACTTAGACAATTAGCCAAATATAATCAGATGTACTTGCTACAAAAACTCGAGCGGATTTAAAATATTGGAGTGGAAACATTAGCTGTCATAGCGACTATGTATATAGTCTTTAAGGGTTAGCCATACAGTGGTAAGTTAGAGCGTTGGTGCTTCCATGCTTGCTCTGTGTAAGGATGTTGCCTTACTTCAGATATTAAAATATCGCAATCGTAATCTCCAAGCTTATAAATCATCACTCGAAAGATAAGTACCAGCTCCTTCACCAGCGCTGCGTCAAGTCATGGGGGTTGTCCCAAGGACAGTTCAATGGAGGTACGAGTCCTGCCTCCAGAGGGTCGCGGAAGGCAGAGTAGATTTTATAGTCTGGTACACTTAATGGCTTGGCACCCATGCATGTGGGCGGCGGTGGTGAGTGGTCTCACCCTACCAACTCATTGAGAAATGAGACAAATAAGTTTTGGCAAGGTAATCGTGTGGACAGATCAAGACGAAGGCTATGACAAGACAATTAGATCACACAGTTAGAACGTGTAGGTAAGTCACATTGACATTTCAGTGGTTAGGGCACTGAACTGTCAAATTGATCAGTCAGAGGTTCGAATTCTTGCCAGAGAATGGCATACTGTCGCTATGGTACGCATTACATCTATGAAAAACGCGTGCACCCATCAAATTAATGACAAAATGTGTTTCTATCACATTTCCGAATACGTGGGTGCCACCAGCTGGAACGTCCTCGCCTTCCTCTTCGGAAGGAGCTGCTCAGTGCTCACTCTCACTTCCGCTGTCTCCCGGAAGCACCTGACTCTGTTTACTTCCTCACTCTGTTTAGCTTTGTGTTGAGTCGTGAGCGCCTCTGATTATGATGGCGCTATATAAGTTCTCCATTACACGACACTATAACTTTAGCCGCTGCTTCATATCAATAGATGCCATAAGTTATAACTATCTTGAGTCACCTGTCGAATACAAGTGAAATATATATTTAGGCAATTATACTCAATAGGTGGCGCGACACGCACATAATAGTCACGTTCATCAACTAAGATGGTACATTGGGCTAAAATATTGTAATGTAATTTAGTGTAACGAAATCATGAGTAATGATGAGTATGAGTAATTGTCATACTTCGAGAGGTATTCCACGGGCAGATAATATAACACGAGGGTCATGTTTAAATAGAATGCCGCGTATTAAAATTTATTGTACACTTAAGAACGGACGTGAAGTTGTTTAAAATGAACATGAACAGGGTTAGGGTAGGGTTAGGGCTAGGGTTAGGGTTTGGGTTTGGGTTTACTTACTTATTATAAATGATGCAATTGAGAATTATGTTACTGAACAAATCAAAGATAACTTGATGCGTTGTGAAGCAGTTTTATATCCTGCATCCTCTGCAAAAATACGGTTATGGCTGTGGTTAGGGTTAGGGTTATGGTTAGGGTTGGGGTAAGAGTTAGGGTTAGGGTTAGGTTTTACGTACTTAGTATAAATGATGCAATTGAGAATTATGTTACTGAACAAATCAAAGATAACTTGATGGGTTAGGGTTAGCGTTAGGGTTAGTGTTAGGGTTAGGGCTATGGTTAGGGTTTACTTACTGCATTTGATATTTAAGTTACTGAACAAATCAATGATAACTTGATGGGTATGGGTTAGGGTTAGGTCTAGGGTTAGGGTTAGGTCTAGGGTTAGGGTTAGGGTTAGGGTTAGTTTTTGGATTAGGGTTTGGGTTTGGGTTAGGGTTAGGGCAAGGATTAGGATTTGGGCTAGGGTTAGGGTTAGGGCTTACTTACTTATTATAAATGATGCAATTGAGAATTATGTTACTGAACAAATCAAAGATAACTTGATGGGTATGGGTTGGGGTTATGGTTAGGGTTATGGTTGAGGTTAGTGTTATGGTGGTGGCTATGGTTAGATTTTGGGCTAGGGTTAGAGTTAGGGTTTGGGTTAGGGATAGGGATAGGGTTTACTCTCTTACTATAAATGTTGCAATTGAGAATTATGTTACTGAACAAATCAAAGATAACTTAATGGGTTATGGTTTTGGTTGGGGTTTGGATTTGGGTTAGGTTTAGGGTTAGGATTTACTTACTTATTATAAATGATGCATTTGAGAATTATGTTACTGAACAAATCAAATATATCTTGATGCATTGTGTAGCAGTTTTACATCCTGCATTCTCCGCAGACGGCAAATACGCCAGCGAATACGTGTATATAATTGGCATAGATCAACGTTTCACAGATGGTGGTGGCCACTTGGAGGAAAAAATTTCGGCTGGCCTAAATCTGTTTATTTATTATCTGATTTAATTAATTTGAATTATAACAAATAAATAAAATGACAATTGTTTTGCTACATGCGGACGATCACATCCCCGGTAATTAGGTATCACGAAATCACCGGAAATTTGTGTGGAAATTCATATCTGTTTTATTTTACCTATAGGCCAATATTGGCTACAAATATGCTAGTGGGTCACAAAGAAGATGTATCAAACTAACCGGACCTCAGGAATGTAGCGCTAGAAACGCTAAATTAGACCACTTCCCGTCGAAAATGCCATAGTCTTGCAGTTACAACTGCATGGCATTGATGAATAATTGTCATACTTAGAGAGTTTGGCGAGGCTTTCAAGAGGCGTTGTATAAACGTTGTGCAATTGGAAACGATTAAACTAGAACTACAATTAAATTGTCCGGATGAGACAGCGTTCATTTTGTCCGTTTTTTTGACTTTTTGTAATGCTGGCTCCATTGGCCACGAATTTGAGTATTTTAGCTGACGTTAGAAGTAGAATTACCAACCATAATTGTTAGTGTTTTAGGATAGCATTACTGCAAGTAAGTAAGCATGTATATTCCTTAATGAGAAGTAATTGCAAACGCATAGCATTGGTCATGACAACGCTCGTAAATTGACTGGTGCCCTACGCTTGACTTTCAGTTGGCGCTTTAGAACTGTGGAGATAACTGTAAAGATTACAATGACAGGCTTAATACATTATTCTTTCAATAGAGCATACTGGCATACCGCATCGTCAATCAATCAATCAAAAATACTTGATATATACCGCCCCTTCAAGATATCTACTCAGAGGCGATCGTGTTACTTGATAACGAGACAATTGCCAATTAAACAATATAAGAACTGTCAAAATATTTCTAAAAGTATCCATACAAAGTAATGTGAGCTATTATGTGATTAATTATGCAATTAGTTTTCTGAGCAACATGTTGCAGTCATTGATTGGTATTCGGCAAAAGACACAGAGATCAATCAAGCGGCTCCAATTCAATTTAACAATTCTGTTACCCATAAATTTAACAATTAAGTGACTTCACTTCGATTTAACAATGAAATTAACAATCAAGTGACCAATAAAATAAAATAATCAAGTGTCTTCAATTCAATACAATTCAAGTGAAATAAAATACCCATTCGGTAGATGAAAATTTCCATTCAGATATATATATATATATATATAATGAAAATACGCATGTATACCAGCATCAACATGAATTCAAGAATTTATGGCAAGTGTATACATCCATATATAATATATATATATACCATGTAAATATAATTATACCTCAATGTACATGTGTTTGCTATGTATATCGCATTTATATAGATTAACATTGAGTCGTGTACATTAATCTGTTGCCGGTGTTTTCGTGACAATGTTCTTATGCGTCTGGCGTTGAATTAGTTGAGTCGTTGGAATCTAGTTTCGCGTCCATTTCTTCGATTGCGATTCTTAAGACGTACGAGTTTCACTTAAAAGCATTTCGAAAGGACCAACAGATGCGTCTTCGTCTAAGACACGAACGACCCAAAGTCTATCCGTCCAATCGCTGCCCCAGGTTATGTACTTAGTAGATGCGGTCTTAGTTTGTATCTTAACCCATCCTCCCTCCTCCTCGTCCTCCTCTTCATGTGTTCCCCTCTTCCTCCTCCCTATCTTCCTCCTCTTCTTACTTCTGCTCCTCTTCATCTTCCTTCTCTTCCCCTATTTCTTTTTCCTTCACTTCATTTTCCTTCTCTTCCTTCTCTTCCCCTATTTCTTTTTCCTTCACTTCATTTTCCTTCTCTTCCTTCTCTTCCCCTATTTCTTTTTCCTTCACTTCATTTTCCTTCTCTTCCTTCTCTTCCCCTATTTCTTTTTCCTTCACTTCATTTTCCTTCTCTTCCTTCTCTTCCCCTATTTCTTTTTCCTTCACTTCATTTTCCTTCTCTTCCTTCTCTTCCCCTATTTCTTTTTCCTTCACTTCATTTTCCTTCTCTTCCTGCTCTTCCACCTGCACCTGCTCTTCTTCTTGCCGTACTTCTTGTTCTTGTTATCTTCCTCATCGTCATCTTCATCCCCACTTTGTCCTTCAGTTCCTTCTTTTTCCATCAATCTCTCCCACTCCTATTCCTCTATTTGTTCTTCATTCAAATCATCATCCTCGTCGTTCTCTTCCTCTTCATGTTTTCTCGAGTGATCTTCATCCTACTTCTCCTGCTCTGAAGAAGAAGAAGATGAAGAACGATGACAAGAACAAGGAATACAAGAACAAGGAGAACGAGAGAAAGAAGAACACGAACAACAAGAACAAGACAAACGAAAAAGAACAAGCACACGAATGAGAAACGACACGTCCCTTACAGCTTAGGCTACCCCAAGGCAGTCATGGGTATCCCGCCGGTGACTTCATTTTCTTAGCCTCGGCCTATAAGGGCGAGTGGCCAGTCCTGTCTCTCTCTCTCTTTCTCTATCTATCAATCTATCAGTCTATCAATTTATCAATCTATCAATCAATCTATCTATCTATCTATCTATCTATCTATCTATCTATCTATCTATCTATCTATCTATCTATCTATCTATCTATCTATCTATCTATCTATCTATCTATCTATCTATCTATCTATCTATCTATCTATCTATCTATCTATCTATCTATCTATCTATCTATCTATCTATCTATCTATCTATCTATCTATCTATCTATCTATCTCTCTTTCAATATGTGGCCAGTGTGCACAATATAGCTGAGTTCACCAGAGCAAGTATATCTCCAATCAAGTTTCCTTCCTGAATTTGAACCCCCTTTCTCTCGAATTACAGTCTAGCGCTCTAACCATTACACCACTAAGCGCCCCCGCACCAGGTAGACGCGTATAGGACCATAACTATCTCGCTCCAATTCTGTCTGTTTCAAATTCCTCTGTGGAGGACACAGCTCGACAATTACTGTCAGCGAGTAGAGCTGGTGTTCCTAGGACGGCCACCAATCCACCAATAGAACACCAAACAAGTATGGGTAATTTCATCCCACGTATTTCACTGTGGAACAACGATATCCTGTAAGTCACAAATATTCTTCAGACGGTACAGAGATCACCTCCCAAATGACGGAAAGGTCTGATGCAAATTACTGGAGATTTTCTCTTTTAATGGAGAACTTCTGACAGCTTCACCTGCAATTTTCAGCATTCAAAACATATAAATAAGAGTGCGATTCGAGTCTATTTGAGGCAGAAAATTCTGTGGAATGCGATTTGTTTGATGTACTAGTTACTTGGGAAGAGCTATGGGAGAAAGAAATGTGCAGTGTTCCTTCTTAGCTGAGCCTAGTCGTCGATTTCATTAGATAACAACCAACCAATCGAAATTTATCTAAAGCCCCACAAGATATCTTCCTAGAAAATGATGCTGAGGGTCATACCAGACAATGTCTGCTTTTGTGTGGCCACGCTAATTACGAAGTATTCACTGGACCATACTGAGCCTTGGAAGAGAGTCGTGTATGAGACGACAATTGACAATGACATGGGAAACGTTAAGCAGAGTCATTGGTTGGTTGTATATTAGGAAGATAAGATAATCGGAAGAGGTTTCGGAATACAAGTGAGTGAAGAGGTGAAGACTTTTGTAGCCAGCATATTATCTTCTCCTGTGTATAACTTCTTAGCTTCTCCTGTGTATAACTTCTTATCTTCTGCTGTGTGTAACTTCTTATCTTCTCCTGTGTATAACTTCTTATCTTCTGCTGTGTATAACTTCTTATCTTCCGCTGTGTATAACTTCTTATCTTCTGCTGTGTATAACTTCTTATCTTCTCCTGTGTATAACTTCTTATCTTCTCCTGTGTATAACTTCTTATGTCTTCCTCGTCTGGTGCTTAATATTGACATTTCTGTCCTCTATCCCTGTTTCTCCCGCCTTCTCTCTCGCTGTCTGTCTCTCAATGTCACTGTCCATCTTTGCCATCTCCTTCTGTCTCTTGCTGTATCGCATCCTCTCATGCACTTTCTGTACCATACCTCT
>OY365819.1:2673937-2736437 GCA_959347315.1 Bimastos eiseni | reverse complement strand
GGATCAATCAAAACGAGATGAACATGAATAGATTGATACGACAGAGGTCGCCCAGAGGGACTTCAAGAAAGGACGCCACCGTATAAATTGATGGGATGACAAATGAATGTATGTATGCGTGTATGTATGTACGTATGTATGCATGTATGCGTGTATGTATGTATGTATGTATGTATGTATGTATGTATGTATGTATGTATGTATGTATGTATGTATGTATGTATGTATGTATGCGTGTATGTATATATGTGTATCTCTGTATGCATGCGGCCACTTATATAGCGTAAAACGTCACCGCCTACATCGAATTAAAGAGTTTCCTCTGTGTGTTGAGCCCAAAACAGGTTCAAATCCAAACCAGCGCAGACAATTTCTTAGCAGCTAGATCGTATAAATATAGTCTAATTTTATTACTGATATAAAGTCGAAAAAAATCAGCTGATAGTGCGCCAGTCTGTGAAATTCAAACGTAATTTATGGCATAAATAATTGTGCACAAAGGCTTAAATAATTATTTGCGAATCTTAAAAGAGTAGATTGTTTTACTTTACCGTCCGACTCCGGACTTTAACGTAAATTAGTGATCTCCAAACTTTTTTTGGGTTTATCTTTGGCTACTATACAGGTGAGTCTAGAATCTAGAATCCGGCGTCATGACAACCTAGGTCGATGGTTAAAATGACCTGCATTATTATTTAAACGATTACACTTTGATTGGCAGTTGAACCATCCGTTGTCTTTTAGTTATTCTCACACTTTTAACAACACGCTCATCTTGTGACTCTGCTTAAAGTCACGCTTGCATTTTAAGTCGCACACACAGTTACATCTACACTTTCAATTATACGCTTAATACAATTGTAATTATACACTTAAAGTCACATTTACACTTTCAATTATACACTTAAACTCACATTTACAGTTTAAATTACACATACACTAATATTTAGAGTTTCAATCACACATACAATCACAATGACATTTTTACAAACACTTACCTTTACAGTTACATTTTAAATTACACTTACAGGCGCATCAACAATTTCAATTACACTTTAATTAATAATTATGATTTAATTGAGTAACTGTCAACAAAACATTCAACTACAATAATATTCAAAGTTTCAATGACAATTACTGTTGCGCCAATATTCTCAATTAGTAGTTGCAGTTTAATGACACTGTGCCATAATAAGAGTCATTAGCGTCGCCCTCCTCCTTGATCCAGGCTTGGGACTGGCACTGATTTTTTTCTATTACAGGCACTCATCAGATAGTGCGAGCATTGCAATTTATCTCAACTGCTGTCTCGCTTTACCATGCCTCGGAATGGTTGCCTATCTGTCAGTCTATCTATCTGTCCATCAATGGCCTAGTTACCATGGCAACTGCAGGTGTGTCAATCGGTCATTCTTCACTACAGGTAAAAGATGACGATCACCTGACTATAAGTCAGAAATCACTCGATACGTGTAGTAAGAGCGCATCTATTAATAGCCTGATGAATACAATGCATGCATGCATGCATACATACATACATACATACATACACATACATTCGCATATATACATACATATATACATACATACATACATACATACATACATACATACATACATACATACATACATACATACATACATACATACATACATACATACATACATACATACATACATACATACATACATACATACATACATACATACATACATACATACATACATACATACATACATACACACATACATACACACATACATTCGCATATATACATACATACATACATGTAGATGCACGCACATACAAATATACCTACAGTCATACATAGGCGCATTCATAATGCACACACAAAAGCACATACAATCGTACATAAAACATACATACGCAAACAATTACGCATCTTGTTCTCCCCATACTCCTACTCCTCCTCCCACTCCTATTTTTCCTCTTCCCGGGAAGAGATCGGGCAACATATAAATTACAGAGACCACAAACAGATGAATAATTGTACACATAATAAGAAAACGAAAAACGGTTGAAAACATTGGACAGGTAAGAAAATCTCGCTATCTTCAGGTGACAACTATTATTCCTCGGTCGATTACCTCATTTCTAGATACAATATTATTGCATGTCCGGATAAATATACAGTGGCGCGAACAAGAAACTATCTCCGCCCATCCAATTATTGTTCACACGCCCATACTCACACCAGCTCGTATATGCATATATAATCTACAAATGTATATATTAAACTCATATATATTTATTGCCATGATATAAAGTGGAAAACATTTATGCATAGGGAAATGAGGTTGTAAAATATATATTGCGTATTTGTGGCGTGGATGTCAAAGTTGTGCAAAACAAGAGATTAGTTTCACCCGAATGGCATTAGACATTAAGCCCGGGCCACGCATTGAAAACACAGACGTGACTCTAACTAGACAGAACATCACGTGCCAACCAGTCAATATGGCGTCTTCATGACGAAAAAGATTTTGGCTCTTTGGTCTCATTTTTCCCAAATAGGTCGGGACATCATTTGTTCCAATGTAGATCGTGCTAGGAGGGTGATCAGACTTCTTATCTTTCTCCCTCTCGCCCTCGCTCTCACTTTCCCTCTTTCTCTAACTCTCATTCTTAGTTGCTCTATCTCTCTCTTTCTTTTTCTCTTCCTTTTACTCTCCCTCTCGGCCTTTCCATCCCTCTCCTTTTCTCTCCTTCTCCCTCTTCCTCTCCCTCTCACTGTCACTCTCCCTATTTCTCTCTTTCTCTCCCCTTTCCTCTTCCTCTCCCTCTCCCGGTGTGTACAACTGTACTTGAATTTAGACTGTCGATCTATTTCCATCGTATATCTGTGATTTCTTCCGGCGACTTATATTTCATCCGAGTAGATTGTTTTTGCGACGCCATCGAATTTCAAACAAGACGCAAAAGGGAGTTCCGACCCTGGTATGCCTCTCTTTCGAGGTCGGCGGATCAAAGGAAAGGGGCGACTAACCCAACATAAGTTATAGACCTTTGGGGGCGATGCTTCCCCGAATGGACGTGAAGATGTCTACACAGACACACAAAACGACAAGCAAAGATACGAGACAGACAGACAGACAAGAATACATGCAGGAAGACATCCACACAGACAGGTAGAACACATACCCAGACACAGACAGGCAGACAGACGGGGAGACAAACAGGATGACATCTATACAGACTAAGAGGCAGAATATGAGGAAGAGGACTTCATCTCCTACAGCTTTTCTACTTCTTTTTCTCCTACTTTCTCTCTCTTCCTTTTACTTTTTCTGTTGTTTCATTTCTTATCCTCGTCCACTCCTCCTCATCCTATTGCTCCCTCTTCTTCCTCCTCCTCTATCTTCTTCTTCTTCCTTCTCCTCCTCTCTCTTCCTCTTCTTCCTCTTTACTTATCCTATCTCTTGCTTTCTTAAATATACATTTATGTATGAATAAGACAAATTAACAGTGACAACGACTGGTGCAAGGAAACCCAACACAACGGCAACACATGGGACAGTAAGACAGAGACACAAACGGCACTATGTCCGTGGACGACCAATTCCAAGGATCGTCGAAATCCACGATCTCGTAAGCGCAGTAAAAAGAAAAAGAAATTACGAATCGTAATAGAACCAAACGAACGGAAGTCGACCTAAAACGCACTCCAGAGCAGTTCCGGTCACGAGACATCGACTACGATTGCTACTTCCTCTTTTGCGGTCGGCCGCTTCACACCCGTCGACCCAGCCTATCACTCAGCCACGGCGATCAAGACCCTCACGTTGTCAATTAATTTCTTGGTAGTAGAACCTTCCGCTCTGCGATCTTTACGGCGGTCCCTCAGCGTAGATCAACCAGTAGGTGTCGACCCATAATGCTTTAGATCCATGCCTGATGCTGTTAGAGCCATCCTGCCCTTTCTAATTCTGCCACTGATTGGTAGTTGTGTTCGCCGTGTAGGGTAGAGAGTTGACTGCTCCTCGAGGGATTTTAAGTGACACGCACGAACTTGAAATGTGTCAGCAATTAGTGCACAAATGAAGTGTGAAACACAATCACTGGCCTACTCGCATAGCAGTTTGTCCGTAACTTGGGCTATCACGTGACAATTTAATCGCAAAACCAAGACACATCGATCATGTCTAAAGTCTTAAAGTGTGAGAAATGACCATTAGGTACCAGTAAGTACTCAAAGTGAGCTATGACCAGTCAAATCAAATATACTAATTTGATATTTCTTGAAAGTTGATAACGTCCTTCTTCCAACAACTTTTGCTCAGAAGTGCACACGCGACTCGGCGGCGCAAATGCAGTTGTACTGCAGAGTAATTGTGCGCGAAGGACTTTCTCAAGGTCCCTACACAGTGACTGATGCTTCGGACGAGGGTCGAACCCGCTCACTCAGCGGACACTGAGTGTTACGGTCCGACCGATCTAGCCAACCAGCCACCGTGCCACCCTCCCTATGAGCTTGATATACTATTGCACTATAAGCTTGACCATATCGCATTACAGATACAACTAAATATCGAATGATACTGAGAAATGTCCAGTAGGTTACCATACTAGCAAAAATATTTTTATTCGTACCCGTCTCCTTTTGCACCTCTTACATTTTGTGAATCCTCTGCCCACGCTTATGTAGCACTAAGCTTCTTTACCTGCGTTTTGCAAAAGTTAATTGGCTAAAGTCAATTAAAAGACATTTATTTTACGATTTGGTTTTGTTAAACAGCATAAGTATAGACCTATATGCTAGTAGTGGAAGAAGCGACGGGAACTTACCTGAAAAAGAGTTGATAGATGTCCGATCGATCCGAGCGTGACAAACTTTACGCAAGCCAAGTTAAATTAAAGATGATAAAAAGTCTTTCTGTCATTCTCTCTGAAATTACCTTCCCGTTACTCTACATTGATCAAGTGTGATGTAATGTAATCGAGCGTCTACATAGCGCCCCTTGAAGATATCTACTCAGAGGCGCTCTTTGCGCTGGGCTCATCAATGATGCTATAATGAACGAGTAAAATGCCTCAGTTAGCAAAACTATGCACAGTACGCTGAAAAGAGTCGCATGTGGTGGGCCCACGCAAATGCGTGCAACCAACCAATGGATTCCTGTCGACAGCTGACAAATTGGTATGGATGTTCAGAGTATCTGGGCCAAGTTGCGTCGATGGGTAGAGCGACGACTGTCGAAAGCGATTCGCAGACACGGTGACGATGTCGACGAGTTTCTGAATCTTCCGATAAATCACTCACTTATCGATCGAGAATCCAGCTATCCTTCAACACATCGCAATTCATCATCGTCATCTTAGACCTGTTGATAATTTGGTTAGGCGAGTGATCGACATCTTGCTTAATTAAGCTTAGCAGCTTCAACTTATCCATCTCCTTAGAGACACGGGCGATGCTCCGTATACGTGGTTACGAGGACGCCTGGCATGTTGTCCCGTCTTCGTACGGTCCAGAGGACGTTCGAGTGATATCCTTGGCCGGAGGAGTCGTGTCGGACGTCGGCCAATTACACGTATTACGCGATGACGCCCTGGGTCTTGACCGTCTTTCGCAGTTAGACGTCTAAATTGGTTGGTGTAGTGTGTGACGCTTCATGATGAATTTGAAGCGGTTCCTACTGAATTTTTATGTACGATCGGTATTTGTACTTAGAATTTAAATTAATGAATGGGTGAAGGAGTGGGTGAGTGGATATATTAGTAGGTAGAAGGTTGGTTAGAATAGGTGGTTCGATGAATGGATGAATGGATAGATTGACGGATGAATGCATTTGTATATATATATATTTGTATATATATACATATATATATACATATATATATATATATATATATATATATTCATTCATTAGGAAAATTTATATAGCGCCCCTTGAAGGTTACTGCTCAGTAGCGCTTCCGATCACAGGCTGATACGAAAAGTGTTAAGGCGAGCGTACAATTCAGATCAACGATCATGTGGTAGAAATTTCAGTTACAAGGAGAACTAAAAAGGTCTAAGTTTATATTAAAACTGACCTCTTTGAGCATTCACGCATGCGCGTTGACCCGCAGCACTCCTCTGCTTGACTGACTCATGAGTAATGCGCTCATCCGTTTTGTACCACGCGTCAAGAATTCGATGATGCAAACAGTTGACGTCTAACACGCTATATTTTTAGGTCTCTCTTGCGTGAAACTCCGTTATCTCACGAATGTGAGACTGTCTAGGGAAAGGTTGTTCACATCCATTGATTTGAGACATTAGATTTAGAACATTATATGCAGGCCTAGAACATTAGTTGATGATGTAGTTGTAGTTGATGATGTAGTTGTAGTTGTAGTTGATGACGAAGTTATAGTTGATGATGTAACTGTAATTGATTATGTAGTTGTAGTTGATGACGTAATTGTAGTTGATGATGATGTGGAGCATCATTAATGATGTCGTTGTAGTAGACGATGCAGGGCATTTATTAGAACATCTATAGACCTACACAGACAGTCAGACGAAATAATCTTCGCATGACCGAGCGCAGATACCATGAAAGAGGTTTGCTAAAAGTTATTCAAGTGCGCAAAAGACGATTTGCTGGAGCGTTCCTCTTCCTTGTACAGTGGGATATGCAAATGCGATCATTCTGATTGATACTGGGTGCTGCTACAGCAGGCTAAAGAGTTTTTCATCAGCAAACCAGATTAGATTGACTATGCAAGCAGGATACAGAATCAATAGCCGACTGGAACTTTGGAGTCTTGCTTGTTAGTTTGCCAATGCGAGTTATTAAGCACGTCGTTCTTTTAAACATTGTGCATGTAAATGACTATTAACGATTATCCTAACTGATCAATCTATAAACCAATCAATCAAACAATCAATCTATTTTCGTTTAATTCAGATAATATGTCAATTTTTATTAGGTGTGCCAATTCTCCAGTTGTGTAGCTAAGACTTAGTGTATAACACAAAGCCTAAGCTATTTAATTGCCGTTTATTTCTTGTCGATATATATCGGACCAACAGTTTTAGGATCTACTCTATATAGAAGTACGATGTACCTGCTAGCCACGGTCAGTCGGTCACGTCAATGTGAAAATTGTCTTGACCATTAGCAACACGAACAACTTTATTGAACCTAAGGCGCACAACGTAGTTAAAAAAATAGAAAATGAGTTATAAAACAGCTGGAACGTACAATAGGGAGGATAAAGTCCAACAGGAATTATAAGTCACGTTAGCAGGGCCCCGTATTATAACAAAGAGTTGCTAAATATAATTCTGTTGTTAAATATTGTTGTTAAATATAATTCTGTCTTTTTTGTTTAGGCCAGGTGGTATGTTTCTATTTATGTCTGGCCCTCTGCACTAGGGCATCCTCTATTTTGCATCGTGCTTTCCTTCGTTCTTCTGCCCGTTGACTGCTGGTGATTGCCCGAATAGACTACGCTTTGCCACGGCCCAATCCATGAGATTCGTCTACGTGGGTCCCACCAGCTGGAACAGCCTCAACTTCGTCTTCGGGAGAAACTGCACTCTCTTCCCTCTGCTGCCTTCCGGAGGCGCCTGAGTACATTCATGTTTTCCGTGTAGCTGTGTATTGAGTCTTGAGCTCATCAGATATCGAGTGACGCGATAATTATAAGTTTTCCATTACATCGAATCATTGTTTACCTTGAGAATATAACTATAATATTTCAAGAAACGTATGGTACTATAGTTACCCTCATCATTTAATAGGAATCTACAGCAGCATTGGTCCGACGCATGTACTTAGCAAGGTGATTGCGCGTCAGCCAACGCAAGACCAGGCAGTGCCAGGCGCACAGGCACCTGGACGCGACGCGACGCGACGACCATTGGAAGCCAATTCCATTTGCCAGATCCTACAGTTGATCCTACAGTTGACCGCAGCCAGCTTCGCTGAGGAATTTGCGTTCGCTTACGAGGAGGAAGGTCTCTCTCTCTCAGTTGTCTAGACAGAGTTCATCGACCACTACTTTTACTCGGACGATCGCAAACGAGTACTCTGCGTTAGTTGAATAAGTGAAATGGTCGTCAGCACGTGATCAAAGACCAACCATCGCGATATCAAAGACCACCCAGCACGAGATTAAAGATTACTCCGCACGAGACCAAGGAACACCCCTCGCGAGATCAAAGGACACTCCTCGCGAGATCAAAGGACACCAAGCGCGAGATCAACGGACACCCAGCGCTAGATCAAAGATCATCCAGTTCGAGATCAAAAGACACCAACTGGCGATTGTTTTGTTTCGTTCCGTGTGAATTTGTGATTTCGTGAGCGGTAATCGGCGATTGAAGAAGCGTGAAATGCAATTCTGATTGGCCCAGAACGAAGAAGACGAACACAGACAAACAGACGGACAGACGAACGGTAGTTGAAACACTCTCTCAGTATGTATATACATGTATGTATGCATGCATGTATGCATAATGGTATATATGGATGTGTGTATGTATGTATGTATGTAGATATGTATGTATGCATGTATGTATGCATGTATGTATGCATGTATGTATGCATGTATGTATGCATGTATGTATGTATGTATGTATGTATGTATGTATGTATATCTGTCTGTCTCACGAATCTTCTTCCCTTTTGCTCAGTTTGGATGTTGCTTTTGCATGCATGTGCATAATATGTTGTAATGCATTTATGAAAACTATGTAAAATTCTTCCGCTGTTCGCACTGAGGAAGTGCCAGTCTCCAACCTGGATATACGAGGAGGGCGACGCAATCATGTTCTTTGTCATCACACAGTGTCGTTAAACTAAAACCATCACTGCTAAATAATTAGAAGCATGTATATACGCATGCATGAATTTCATAAAGTTTATATGTAAAATTATCAGTCATGCATTGATGTATGCATGAATGCATGCGTAGGCTTATGTATAATCGTGCAAGTGTGTGTATATATGTGAGTAGGTATATTTTGAGTGTCTTTATCTGTATATACATCATGAATGCATTGAATTGCACCCTGGTCCCATCATCAACAGCTCACGTTTGAAGCTCCTCGTCTTTCGCAATAGTGTCTTATGGTAATTAGCAGTCGGCTTCCGGCAACTAACAGGTGGCGCCCCTGTTGCCAAAGAGACAGTATCATGGCGAGCGCTCATTAGCCAGCCATAATGAAACATCCGCCTTTCTACATGCTCGCAAGTTCCAGTTCCGACTTGTTTATCGCCATCTGAAAGCAAAACATCCTTTCTCGTATCATACCTGTCGGAAGCTAATATCTGGCGAGGCATTGAGTTCTATGCAATGTAAGGAACACGAGAAAGAGAGGATCACCGTCTGACGAACAAGTTTAGGGACGTCTCATGACAGCAACAGTCATTGACGTCTCCCCATGTTATTGAATCGCTGTGAGCACCTAATGATACACCATCCAAATGACTTCAATTCATGGCCAGTAATTCGAGCTATGTCCTTTATTCAGAAATCGCCATAGGTGCTCTAGCTCATCCGAGGCTTTGTTGTATTCTGCGTCGCACTGATTGTAATTGCGATTCTAACATCGCGGAGGCGGGACAGCATGGCGTGCTGTGAAATTGACCCGACCTAATAAGAGGTCGCTCGTGTCACTGTGCATGCGCAATTATTGCGCATGGGAACTGTGTCGGGTCGGATAGTGCTGGATGCGATAAGGGTCGGGCTCACTGTTGTCACATCTAGAGGTCTTTGAAAAAGAATGATCGGATGAATAAGTGAATGGATGAATGAATGAGGGAAGGAATTGCGAAAGTAATGAAGGAACGAATCAAGGTATTAATGAATCAATGAATTCGATGAATGAATGAATAAAGGAATGAATGGAAAAAATTAAAGTTTGAATGAACGAACGAATTTACGAATGAATGAATGAATCAGCGAACGAAGAAATGAACGGATGAATGATAATTAACTTAAGCGCAGAGTCTGGTTAAGCCTTGTGAGTGCTCTGGGTCGATCTATTTACTCAATCACAACAGAGCTCTAGATAATTAAGTGGAGTAATTTGTTGTCATGTGATGTCTCGATCAGCTGCTGAACCAGAACACTCTTTCTCTGTCTGTCTGTCTGTCTCTCTTTCTCCTTACTCTCTCTTACTCTCCGTGTCAACTTCGCATCCCTCCGCCTCTCGCTCCCTATCTCTCTCTATATTTGTCTCTCTGTCTCTTCCTTTGTCGCTTTCTCTGTCATTCTGCCTGTCTCTGTCTCTCTCCGGTAAATAGAAGGCGCCATCCGTCTGGTTGAGATAAAGACTGATATATTGAGGTTTGGTGACTCAATAGTGATGCGGCGGTTGACCTCTTTTGCCCAGCAAAATGATTCAGTCCATAGTCCATCTCTTTGACCTTGGAACTTGTCGTCCAAAAAATAAATAATGGCCTCTGGGTATTGACCTTCACTTTGACCTTGAGACGGCCTGGTCTAAATAGGTCATCGGGTGACTCCTTGGTCTGTGGTCGCTGGAACCATCGAAGCCGTGAATTCCTATTTACATGTATTGCAATATCGGAAGCACCTTCCGTTAGCATCAGTAGGATCTTCTTTCGAGTGAGAAGAGGGTCAGGGATCCGAAGAGGCAACTCATGACTTTTCGGACTCGATACCTAAAGGAAGATAGATTTGGAACGCCCTTCAGATGACGTTCAAATGTCCTTTATATGACTTTAAAATGTCCTTCAAATGTCCTTCAGATTACTCTAAAATGTCCTTCAAATGACTTTAAACTGTTCTTCCAACGACTATAAAATGTCCTTCAAATGTCCTTCAAATTCTTTTTGGCTTCCATACTGAATTTTCAGAGGTCGTAATCGTTATACAGAAATTTCTGAGGCGTTTCTTCAAGGCTTATCCGCGTTCGTTTGATGCGGGTAACAGTTGGAAGATCATCAAACGAAAACAGAAAATCGAATTTGGTTATTCAACAAAACAAGTGTTGCTGTTTCACGCATGTATCGGTAAGTACTGACCAACAGGAGCCAAGAAAAGCTATTGTAAAATACTAATCGTGATTGAAACTTATACACGTGTAGGCTATGTTACATAAGCAGTACTTAAAATCTTGAATAATAGTAATAACAATAGTAACACCAACACTAATGATGACAACAAGAACAACAATAATTAATGACGGCAATAATAAAAGGTGAATAATTACAAGAATCAATATGGTGTAACCTATTTTTAGCCAACTGTTCTGCTTCAGGAGTAGCAGCAGTTTCATCAGGAGATGTACATTCCGATGTTAATCAAATTTTTAAGGTTCTGGAATTATTATAATTACTTGGAGTGAAGCTATGACGGTAAAATTCTAAAAACCAGCCGCACAATGATACAAAGACTGCGGCCGGATTCTTTGCTATAGAAGACGATAAACGAGTCATAAATAATGCGACTAATTAACTGCCTTTATTAATAATTAATTATTATTGATTATTCACTAATCACGGCCAATAGCTGGCCACACTGCGTATATATAAAGCGAGAACAATTAGCGGAAGATTGGAGCGATCACGGGGAGGTGCCAACACCTGACCAGGAAAATATGTTGCATATTTTGCAACGGGACAACAGCTCGTTCCAATTAGGCAACAAGGCGATTAATAATAGCCTTCATTTGGATATGGTCGCGTGGGATCTACAGGAACAACATGGCGGGCGCTTTTATATTGTAATCTAATTAATTTCCACAGAAAATGTATTGTTGCATATTTTATACCTATCCAGGCACTACACATCGCGCCTATTGTGGCTTCCAGTTGTTCTAGTCAACTTCAATAATTTAATCATTACTTTCATCCTCAATACTGCGTCTCAACGCAATAGTAAGGAAAATGATACGGCTCAAGTTTCTGCCACTTGACCAGGTGACTATGTTTTAATCTGGGGTCGTGAAGATTCCTCCATTTTCTCTTCCGTGCTACATGACCCTTGTCTAGTCATCAGAGCCGTACCGAGCTATAATTGCGTTCTGTGCCTAGCTAATTGCGCCCTATGTTTAGAAACAATTAGGCGCCACCACATTTTGAAAGTAGTGCATTGTATGGAATAATAAGTCACTCCATCCTGAAATTCCTTTCCATATTTGCGCCGTAGACCTGCATGGGCCCCGCTGGCCCCCCGTCGGTACGGCCCTGCTTTTCACAGGCCTCCATTAAAAAGTTTCACCTACTGACTGCGTCCTCGATCGCACAATCGATATAATAGATCCCGCGTGCTGAAGCACTAACCCGGCGAGGTTTTGTCACTGTAGAATTTTTATAATTTTTATTCTGTTATATGCAACAATTTAATATCTTATTTGGGTATCATAAAAATTTTAATTCCGCTAGTCATTCCGCGGCCCAATAGTAAATCATTTAATCATTTGGAGGCCAGTACAAGACCGCGGACCATAGTCTGAGTACCACGGCTCCAGTCATCGCGATATATTCATAGTACCGACTCGCGCGACGATAGCTTCATTGTTTCATAGATCGTTGTAGATGGTAGATTAGAATTCATTGTCTTCTTTGCGATATCTTAATGTGATTTCTGCGTTGTGCCAAATGAAAGCAAAGCTTTGATAATTATCTTTGATGGAAGTCGTAATCAATCGCAAAACAGACCTAACTCGAATCTAAAAGTCGAATGGATTCCGAGAAGTCTATAGAGTCTCAAAAGTCGGATGTTCGAAGTTCAGTGGTGCACAAGAATCGTTCTCGGTTCAATCGTATCGTATCATTAGATTTATATTGCGCCTTTCAAGAATAACTAACGCCGCCTGCATACAGAATTAATGATCAGATACACATCTAGAAAGATTCAAAGGGAACTCTACACTCACACACACACACACACACACATAAATACTTACACACATACACAAACATAGATACATAGACTCATACATACATACATTTGTGGAAATATACATGCATACAAAGATACATTCCCATGCATACATGCATGTCTTGTGATGTGTTGACTGTGGACCAACAAGTCGAACAACTGGGTAGAGATAAAAAAGCATGAGACGATAACGACAACGGTAATTTGCATTCGCATCATACCATCATCTGGAGACTGTGCTTATTATAATATTAATATCAGCCGCGTTCGTAATATAACCACGGCCACGCTCGGAGACGGAACACTCGCAATTGGGGTAAATTTCAGGGCCTAAGCAGCGCACCTACCAAGTCAAAAAATCCAATGCCAGGCTAAGGTCGGCTACAAGGCTTAAATGCAAATAAACAAGCGTACATGCATGCATGCAGACACAGATACATACGCACATACCTAGCAACACAGTTACACAGACAAAACATTACACACTCATGCATACCCATGCTTACATCTACTACATGGATGAACATAAATGCATTAGATACTTACTTTTCAAAATGGTGGATATTAAAAAGAAGCATTCATATGCAATATATGTATGCTCGTGCCTTTGCTCACTTATCCGGTAAAATGTCAAAAAAGACGAATCTTTACTCTTCAACTCCGCTGTTTACGTCACTTCCACCTTTCGACAATCGCTTTTCCGGTCTGCCAGTAAATATGTATGTTTATCAGACACCGTTGTTCACCTGAGCCGGGGATATCGTTCCGCTCCAGTGACTTTTCTCATAATCTCTGGTATATCAGGCACAGCGGTCGACACGGTTTGTTGAATGCGATTCCGTTCAACGTTTCAGTGAAGCGGTTTCCGTGTTGTTATTCGAGCGGTAACAGCGGCCATTGTTAAAGTGATTTACGATTCTGGTGCGAATTGATCGCCAGTTGAAGGTGTGAAATCGAATGAAAAATAGATGGTCACCTGCTGTTTATGGACTGGAGATGTGTATAAGTAAGTGAAACGCATTCCAGAGTTATTTGACACATGCTTTGTGATGCAATATAATATGTTGGAGTTTCCGGTAGCTGGTCTAAGGCTGTGTTAGTCGGAGAGATACAAGGAGTGTAGACAGACGATTATAGGAAAACGTCGGTAAGTTGGAAAATGGACAAAGCAGACAAGACTATATGGAAATATGTGAAAAACTAAATAGGAAAATATAGGGACTAGCAAGCTAAACACGTAAATGGTGTGTCCCATACCCAGACAGGATAATAGACCATTGTAGGAAACAATGGGTAAGCTGGTAGGGACAAAGTAGACTAGACTAAGAAAAGGTAGATACAGATAGTATACTATACCATGATATACAATAATGTAGTTATGCAGGTAGCTACATATACAGATAAAGATACAGATAGTGAGAGCAAGAAACACGGGTTGATCAGAGGCGACAAGAGACAGGACTGACTCTGCTCTTCATTATCTTCAACTCCACCATTCACATCATAGTCCGTCACTTTTCACCACAGATGCGCCTACAAGAAACTGGCTCCATGTAAATGCTTAGTTCACGGGGCCTGAATCTCCCCCATACCTCCCTCAACTCAGGGAAACTGTCGCCATCCCTGACACTTTGAACTCCACCAACCCGCCTCTCCATTATTACGTCTCGAGACCAGCTTTCCCTCTAATTGTTTTGGAGATAGTGTGTTCCACAATGTTTTTGTGCTGAACATTCTCTAAATGGTTCACACTGTTGTGTGCATGTCGGATCTGAATGCTATGATAGTCAAATTAAGACCATAATCTAAGTCTATGTGCTAAATTCTCATAAACTAAGAACGTCACTTGTCTAAAGAAAAATAAGGGCGCATATCAGCCAAGGAACCAAAGTTTCTGGTGTATGTAATAAGGTCAGCCGAAGTCGGCAAGGAGACTTTTTTGCAATTTTCCTAAAAAATTTGTCTGCGCATACCATTTTCTTGTGTGCGCTGGCTTACAGCAAGTGTGCACGCGCCCATGCGTACAGTTTAGAGACAACATTGATCGGGACTGAGTTAGTCTAGCAGTTGCACCCGATGGTCTGATCTGAAAGGTCCCTCTAACAAACGCACTCGACGTCCTCCTCGTCAGGGAAAAAGTGTCCACCGTGACAATCGATTGGTGACGAGACCTGTCCTTTCGTTACTGATGACGTGAGATTAGAAGAAATATTATCAGACGACTGCGCTGCAGTCGTGCTTTGTAGATTGTAGAACGAAGGACGACGCTGCGTGGGTCTAGAGTTACGAGAGCTTCTTTTATGACTGCAATAAACGAATTGTATTGAGGATATCATCATCAAGCTACATGGTGCATCTGCACTAAGACTTGGTACACAACAGATTGCAATGCACTGTTCAACTCAGCGTCTTTCAAGGTTTACTAAAAGCGATATATATATATGTATATATATATATATATTTATTTATTTGTACAGTATAATACATGCATACATACACACACATATACGTACATGGATACATATATAAAAACATTCTAACATACATTGTTTGTATATACATATATATATATATATATATATTACTTGTTTACATATATACAAGTCATTCACTCATGAATGTCAAACCCCATCGATTGATGCGTAGTCAGTAAATAACCAGTAAATAATGGCGCTTAATAAATGAGTTATAATAATAAACAGTAATAATAATAATAATAATAATACAATAATAGTAATACTACTACTACTACGTCCCCACCACCACCACTCCACCTGCTGCTGCTACTACTACTACTACTACTACTACTACTACTACTACTACTACTACTACTATTACTACTACTACTAATAATAATAATAATAATAATGATACAATAATAATAATAAATAATTCTGTGATATCTTCGACCGTCTTCTCCCATCTCTCCGGAGTTAAATCAGGGCTGAACGACGTTCCAGTATGGATCGGAAGGAGCATCTTCAGCCGATGAGGAGGCGTTGTAAATCGGGCGAGACATGGGACTCTCTCCTGCCCCAACACACAGTCAGTGACTGCTTTCTCATCGAAACAGGAAACAAGATACTCCCTCAAGCGTAACTACAACGGCTAAAAATATAGATCTCTGTATATGGCCGTTTCACAGCGCTCGCTGCTCCTGGTAGCTCAGTGGGGGGCGTTCGATTACTCAGTGCTCCGTGACAAGTACTCATTTGCTTAGTACTCAACACTAAGCACTGATTGCTCATGTACTCGGTGTTTGCTGCTCGCTGCTCAGTATTTTATACTCAGTACTCAGTACTCAGTGGTCGTTACTCGATGCTCAATGATCAATGTTCATTGTTCACCTCTTGGTGCTCAGTGCGCAGCACTCAATGCCCGGAGTTCTATTCTCTGCACTCAATTGCTGAGTACCACTACCCATCGATTAGTACTCATAACTCAATACTTAGTACTCGGATCACGATACTAGGTACTCGCCACTCATTACTCAATGATCAGTCATCATTTCGCTGTGCTCAATCTTCACTGCTCACTGCTAATTTCGATTCGAACCCTGGAAGTTTATTTCGGCTGATAGAATTGCGTGTGTTTATATAGCGCCTTTTCTAAGAAGCTCTTCGGAGGTCGTCCCAACTTAACGACTAATGACAAGGAATCGACTGACATCGATTTTCAAAGAGGACAAGAAGCGATTCTATAAAGCCAGCAGATACTAACACAATGGGAGTGATTGTGAATACTTCTTTCTATCTCATAACAGACAGACAGACAGACAGACAAACAAGCAGACAGTCGAAAAGAGAGGCAGAAAGAGGGACGAAAAGGCACACGTAATGACAGAGTGAGAGACAAACAGACAGACGACAAGATAAAGAGATAGACACGCAGAAGGACAATGAGGAAGACAGTAGAAAGATAGACGGAAAGACAAGCAGGATTACAGACAGAGAGACAGACAGAGAGACAGAATGTCAAAGAGAGAGACAGCCAGAAATACAAATTGAGAGACAGACAGAGAGGCAGACTGATAGATAGGCGAAACCATTGACATAAACAGACGGAAAGACATATAGAGACATACACAGAAAGACAAATAGAAAGACAGACTAACAGACAGGCAGTTAGAGACGGAGACATACAGAGAGTCATTGTGTGGCATCTTGTTTTCCTAAGACTTTCCTCATCTGATTCGGCGTCGAAACCAATCGTGCAGTCAAAGACTATAGCACCGGAACGATTCCGCTGCCATTGTTCCAAGACACCGCCGCCGTCACGTGTCTCTTCAAAAAAGATGGGCTCAAAGGAAGAAAAAATGGATCGATGGAACAACGATAGATCGATAGTTCAGTAGACGTTTGCAACCCTCAGGGGAGGGGACTCTGAAAGCTCTGATTGGCGGCATGGAAGACTATATAATTTCGTGTGAATATTCTTTTATTAGCAAAGCCATAGACCTACTACTATTAAAAACCTTATGTTTATCCGTGCATATATATGTATGTATGTGTGCGGGTGTGTTTGTATTTATGTATGCAATGTATGCATATATATATATATATATATATATATATAAACATGCGCTCATGTATGTATATCGGCATGTATCTATATATATATATAATGTGTATGCATATGTATATATGTATATATGCATACGTGTTTGTATGTATACATGTACATTGTTCGTAGGTATGTTCATGTATGTATTCAAGTAAAACTTGCCCACGGGCCCCATGTTGCCCAGCAGGGCATCTACTGTAATATCGGCTTGGAGATCCTTCATATGCTTACCTGCCTGCGATCAGTGCTATAGAGTAGCTACAACGATTGCCACCTTGAAGTGAAGACGATATTAAAGTGAGCAGCGTCTAACTATTGCGTGCTTGCTATTAGAGAATAGATCTCGTCATTTTAAAAGCACCTGCAGAGAAACCTCTAGGACACGGTGCAAAGTCTCCGGACGGGGTCATCAGATTGCAGGCAAATTGCACATGTTCGTCTTTTAAACTCTTTTTCTTCAGATACTTTTTTTGAGGGATCAAATTCGACCTCAGGCAATAATGAAAATAGTATCGCACGAAAAATGACTTTATAACTTCTGTCTCTCTGCGTGATCGCCTCTTTGCACACCTGCCTTTGCCTTCCCGTCCCCTCCCCTCGTATATTCAGTCCTCTCGTTCATCCACCTCTGTATTCCCTCTCGGGTTTCTACGTCCGTTCGTCCCTCCCTTTCTCCCTCCCTCCCACCTCCTTAAGCGTACTATACCTATAGCCGTTGCTTCCACACAATATACCTACCTGCACAATTACACCTACCAACCTCCCTTACTACTCGCCTACCTACTCTGGGCGGATTTAACAATTTGCCGCTTATAGACCAAGATTTCTATGTCGCCCTTCCAAAAATTGAAATTGCAAATTATAATCCAAAAGTTTAACAGGCGTCATAGTTGGAAGAGAACCAGCAATACCAGGCTGTTTCTAATTGAAAACGAAAATAAATAAAAGGTATCCATAATGAGTGTAGAAGTTTAAACTTTAATTACAGTATAACACAACGATTAAGATTTCTTCCTTATTCCGCTGTTTTGCTATCGTTTACCTTTTGCATTAGAACCATTTAAAATCCAACTATTGCCGCCCCTTGAAATGAGCCGCCCTTTGAAATGAGCCGCCCTTTGAAATGAGCCGCCCTTTGAAATGAGCCGCCCTTTGAAATGAGCCGCCCTTTGAAATGAGCCGCCCTTTGAAATGAGCCGCCCTTTGAAATGAGCCGCCCTTTGAAATGAGCCGCCCTTTGAAATGAGCCGCCCTTTGAAATGATCCGCCCTTTGAAATGAGCCGCCCTTTGAAATGAGCCGCCCTTTGAAATGAGCCGCCCTTTGAAATGAGCCGCCCTTAGTCATTGGTCTTGCTGCTCTAAATATGGTGATGTGCCTACTTGTACCTCTTCAGATAACCATCTACCCATCTCCTCTGCTGCCATTATCATATTCGCTAATTTTTAGACTGATACACTGCAACCTGGCACAATCTTTGATCAGCAAAGCTTAATTAATCTAGTCACATGTCTGACAGAAAAAATACGACTTTCGAAGTACAACTACGGAATAGTAATCGTTCGAAGAATGACGAGTTCATTGCCGCCTTTGATGCAAAGGTCGCCTGATCGAAGCCTAGTATATCCTCTGGGACTAATGTGGACGGAGTACGAAGCCGCAGCGTGTCAGAAAATTAGTGATCGTCTTTTTTGTCTGTGGTCGGCTGTGTAATGAATAAAGTGATATCCGGGTACTAGCTGGGAATACTTTAAATGCATGATCGCCGAAAATTTCATATTAATTTCTGCCGCTCCAGTAACAAAATCTTCCTTTGAACACATTTTACTTATGTAGTAAGTTCTTTGATATATAGTCGTTTTATTAAGTTACAAAAACAAACGCGACTGCCGATTAATTCTGCAAAAGTCCCGGATGTAGGCGTCGACATAATCTAGGTTATCCGGTATTCGCCGGCTCTTATCCCTTCCAAATTCTTCCGTCCTTCCTTCCTTCTGTCCGTCCTTTCTCCTTCTTTCTTTTCTTTTCTTCTTCCTTTCTTTCTCCCTCTCTTCCTTCTTTCCTTCCTTACCTCCATCCTTCCTCCCTTCCTTCCTTTCTGCCTGCCTTTCTCCCTCCAGAGACATTATTATTCTGTATCCTTTGATAGCCTTCTCTCTTTGACGTATCTCCCCGGTGCACTTCCCTAAATCCCTGCATGGGTCGTTTCCCATTGCTAATCTGTCCTTTGCGCCACTCACTCATATATTATTTAATAGGGGGTAGACGGGAGGAAATGAGGAAATGAGACTAGGGGAGACTGGGGTAATGACGCCCTTATTTCCGCACCCGCCCTGGGAGCTGTAAACCAAGTCATAACAGCGGTGACGAGATTACCATTTCGTATGCCAGGGTCAAAATGTTTCCAATTATTCTCGTCTGTCTGTCTATCTGTCTGTTCGTTTGCCTGTCTGTCTATCTGTCTGTGTACCTCTATTTTATTCTCTATCCCAGCCTTTGTCCAACCGATGGATTTGCCTTCTGTCTCCGTCTCTGTCTCTCTTTCTGCCTCTGCCTCAGTATATCTATCTATCTATCTATCTATCTATCTATCTATCTATCTATCTATCTATCTATCTATCTATCTGTCTATCTGTCTATCTGTCTATCTGTCTATCTGTCTATCTGTCTATCTGTCTATCTGTCTGTCTGTCTGTCTGTCTGTCTGTCTGTCTGTCTGTCTGTCTGTCTGTCTGTCTGTCTGTCTGTCTGTCTGTCTGTCTCGCTCTGTTACTCTTTCTCTATAGCCGACCTTCGATTGCTCTATTTAGCTTCATTTTCTCTTGCAGTCCGTCTCTCCCTCTGTGTCTGTCTGTGTCTGTCTGAGTCTGTCTGTCTGTCTGTCTGTCTTTGCTCAGAATGTCAAACCGAAACACGACTGTCAGTTCTGCATCTGCGGCCATTCCTATTCAGCGCTGCGTCTCACATCTACCCTCAGCGCCTTTGTCAACGAAGCTTTACGGGCGAAATATGATTTTCGTCTGACGCCCCATCGTCCAACTCAGCCTCTTTCAGCCGGACTGACGACATCTCCGTCACCTTTTTCATAACCATTTATTCAGACTGCGTTGAACTCGATCGCATTGGTCGATGAGCATTGGACGGTGAACGACCAACATGACGCTTCAGAAGTCGGATTAGATCCATTATGAGACCACTGGGCATCATGTGCTGGGGTCAAGAAAATGAAGGAGGTTATACGTTCTGAATCTAAGGAATTGGGCTTTGTCATCGTAATCAAATTTCTTCTTGCTCCTGTTATCATTATTCGTTCTCAACTTCTTCATCTTCCTTTTCGTCATCTTCATTTTTCTTTTCTTCTTCATCTTCTCCTACTGCTCTTGTTCCTCCTTCTCCGCCTATTCTCCTCCTTCCTCCACTTCTTCTCTCTTTGTCCTCCTTCTTCCTTTAAGCTCCTCCTCCTCTTCTTCCTCCGTCCTCTCCACCTCATCCCTCTCCTCTTCCCTCTCCTTCTCCATCCTCTCCTTCTCCTCCTCCCTCTCCTTCTCTTTCACCCTTCTCCTCCTCCTCTTTCTCCTTCTCCACCCTCTCCTCCTTCTCCTCTCTTTCATTCTCCTCCTCCCTTCTCTTCCTCTTCCCTCTCCTCTTCTTTCTCCTCTTCGCATTCTTCTGGTTATCACATTCCTTGTAGTGTTCAGAGATTGTTGTCGCCCATGTCTCTAATTTCCGTTCCTCGGCCGCCAGAGCCTGCCATCCTCTGATTAGAATCGGTCGCAATCAGTAGTCATCGATATACGGCCATCGATAGGCGGAGCCACCGTCACACATTCCGTATCCGGCCTCGTGCGCACAGCCTCTATTCATAGCAGTAGTATTGGTAGCGAGTGAACTGACGCAGTGGGGTCGGGATAGAGGGTGGAGTGGGGAGAGTCCGGTGGCTGACTATTTGCACGTCATCTTTCCTCTACCCTTTCTCCTGCTCCTCCTTGTTCGCCTCCTCATCTTCCTCGGCCCCATTTTGGCTCCTCCTTCACTCCTCATCCTCCTTCTGCACATCCCTTCCGCTTCCTATCGCTCTATCTTACACAGCGCTCGTGACTAAGCTGGTGCCCTTCGCTTGGCTTTAAAAGTTCGGAAATAACGATTACGCTTGCAGCGACCTCTTGCGAACGAGGCGTGTCCTAATCACTCTTTCTCTCACTTGGCCCACTGTCTCTCTCTCTCTCTGTGTCTCTCTCTGTCTGTCTGTCTCAGTCTCTGTCTCAGTCTCAGTCTCTGTCTCAGTCTCTGTCTCTGTCTGTCTCTGTCTGTCTGTCTGTCTGTCTCTCTCTGTCTGTCTCTCTCTATCTCTCTCACGACGTGTGAACTATAAGAACCTTTTCAAATCCTTGTTTACATGGACATTGGATAATGTCGTCGTGCGTGTTGCAATCAATCAAAACGGACAATTGCATTGAACAGGATAAGGATTGTTGTAAAAGTCTAAGCTGTTTTTTTAATCGCATTGATGACCTTTGGGCGTCCAGTTAATTTATTTTTTATTCTGCTACGGGAAAAGGAATAAGAGTAGCAGGATGGCAGTAGGATGACGAAGAATATATTGAGTGGGAAGAATGTATATTGAGGAGGAGTAGGAAAGGATAATGAGGAAGAGGAGGAGGAAGAGGACGTGGAGGAGGAGGCGGTGGAGGAGGAGGAGTAGGAAAGAGTTCCGGATGTATATGCATCCCATAAATCGTCCATAATGGAGGCATGGAATCGTATTGAGGACAGCGGAGTCGGTCGTTTCTTAATTAATTCTCGCCGACAAAAAAGAAACTTCAGTCTCTTAACGGAGACGGCAAACCTCTTTCGCGCCAAAGCAACGGTAATCACCATGACGACGAGTCGATATGGCGGGAAAAACTTAGATTGCTTGCATAAATGCATCAGGATGGCGATGCATAAACGAGAAACTATTTATTAGCAATATCGACAGAAGACACACACACAAACACCTGCACACACAAACACACACACCTACACACGCACGCACACACAGACAAACAATACACTCACACGCTAACATACACACATTATAGGCCAGCAAAGAATAGATATCAATGATATATAATGTTATATAAATGATCTAACACATTACATTACACTTCAACGTGAGAAGCTATGTGTGTATTTGAGTATGTATGTATTGTATTGTATTGTATGTATGTATGTATGTATGTATGTATGTATGTATGTATGTATGTATGTATGTATGTATGTATTTATGTATGTATGTATGTATGTATGTATGTATGTATGTATGTATGTATGTATGTATGTATGTATGTATGTATGTATGTATGTATGTATGTATGTATGTATGTATGTATGTATGTATGTATGTATGTATGTATGTATGTATGTATGTATGTATGTATGTATGTATGTATGTATGTATGTATGTATGTATGTATGTATGTATGTATGTATGTATGTATGTATGTATGTATGTATGTATGTATGTATGTATGTATGTATGTATGTATGTATGTATGTATGTATGTATGTATGTATGTATGTATGTATGTATGTATGTATGTATGTATGTATGTATGTATGCTTCTGTGTTCTTGTGTGATAAAATGATCGTCGTGTCTGCTCTAACCTCGACCTCTTTCATCGAACGCCTTTGAATCGCATTCGAAACGTTCTCATAAGTCCTGCACAGCACGATTTCATCGCAATAGAAGTCTCTATAGGTCGCAATGATGAGATATTATAATTTTTATTGAGTATATAGGATACATTTATATCGGTATGTAATATGGCTTTTTGAATAACGCATTTGTCAGGAAATAAGTCACCGAGAGTCTCAGGGCCAGCGGATAAAGCGCACTATGTACATAATATTGTGATTTCATTTCATATGTACATATTATATACATAGCATGTTTGCATCATACATTGCATTTCTGTGTATTTATATATTACATAGTAGGTGCAGTTTAACGACACTGTGCAATAGCAATGATCACCAGCGTCGCCCTTCTTCTTTATCCAGGCTTGGGTCTGGCACTGTCAGAAAGCGAACAATGATAGGGCTGCATAGAGTGATTAACGTTTTGGACTGTTAGTCGCGAGGGCATGAGGTTCAAATCTGAGGATGGTCAGAAACCTTCTTTCGTTACCGACTCAGATATGATGTGTAAGCTGTCCATACATTTGCTGTGGGACAATTAGACGGCGAGGGAGAGCAATAGAGTAATTGACTGACCTATCAATCAAACTCATATGCCGAAGAAGATGAAGTCGGTGGCGATTTATGCTGAAGACTGCCTGCGATGGATAACCGATGCGCCCGCCTTTACTCTTTTCTCTGTTCTTATTCAGTTGGCTTATTTTCCTCTTTCTACTCTTCCAACTCTCTCTTTCCCTTCTCCGTCTTTCGACTTCTCGCGATGTGTCTTTACCTCTCCTGCCCTCTATTGTCGCTTTCTCCCCCTCTCTCTCTCCAGCTTTCCCTGTCTCTCTGTGTTCTTCTCTCTCTGTCCCTCTATCTGTTTCTCTCTTTGTGTCTGTATGTCTGTCTCTGTCTCTTTCTCTATTCCTCTCTGTCCTTCTCTCTCCCCCTCTCTTTGTCTCTGTCTCTCTCTGTGTCTCTATCTTTATCTCTATGTCTCTTCTTCCCATCTCTTTCCCTGCCCCTTCTCTCTCTCTCTCTCTCTCTCTCTCTCTCTCTCTCTCTCTCTCTCTCTCTCTCTCTCTCTCTCTCTCTCTCTCTCTCTTCTCTCTCTCTCTTTCACACACACACACACACACACACACACACACACACACACACACACACACACACACACACACACACACACACACAATCTATCTGCCTCTCTCTATACATATGCCTTATAATGTATTACTCCATGGACGTTCTTATACCGTATACTCTTCTAATCGGATTGCTATTCCGCTTCCGAGTCATCCAATTAGTTCCATCCTTAGCGGTCCACCATTGACCATCATCACCACACCCTCTTCCCATCAACCCCTCAAAGCCAGGCCCACCAGGCGCTTGATCGTGTCCCTCAGAGCCGACCAGGAACACGACCGATCTCACCTCGACTAAGTCCTACCCATCGCCGACGATATTTCTCTTATACATCGAGATCGTGCGCTGTACAAAGCCGTCCATGTTCTTCACCTCGAGCTGGTCAATTGCGTCGTCAAAGATTAGAAGCCTAGGTTTCTAAGGCACGGGGTTTCTGACAATGGGAATGAGGTATGGGGCTTCCAAGCCGAGGGTGGGGCCTCCCAGGTGCAATTATGTGAGAGATGAAAGATTTGCGATGTTGTTGGAGAAAAGAACGGCGAGTAGCTGTGGCGGATGTAGGAGCTCATAGGTGAAAACACGGGGGCGTTTTGGAGGAGTGGGGAATGGGAAAGAGAGATATCGATTGGAGAAGAGTTGAAGGGATACTCTGGTGGGGACTTGGATAAGAATGAGATTCAGAAAATGGATTGGAAGCATTCGCTAGGAGCAGATTTCTTCCCTACCTGGAATGGTTTGTTATTAGAGGGCAGGACGCAATGAAGCAGGATTTTGGGTCAAGCGAACTATGTATTTACCAAATTACCGGATGGCTGGTTGACTGGATGGATGACCGGATGACCAGTTGACCGGATGACCAGTTGACCGGATGATCAGTGACCGGATGATCGGATGACTGGATGATCGGATGATTGAATAGATGTGGCCAAGCTACACTCATTTTCTTCCTTCTGGATCCATTTCCTCATTTTCCTGTATAAGCGCTTGAAACCAGATATCTTGTATCGTGTCATTATTAAAAAATCAAATATATGCGATATATATTATATTTATGTAATATATTATATGATATATATCATATATATATAGTAGTCACAGCGACTATAGTAAGCAAAACAGCAAAGAGAATAAAAACTTATTATTATTATTATTATTATTATTACAACAATAACTGAACAACTGCAAGATGCGAAGGAAAAAGAACCAAAGAAAGACCGTGACTATACGTTGGAACGGATAGATACATAAACAATAACATTACATCCCACGGAGGAGTAACGGACTAATACTAAGGATATAGCTGGACTCAGCCAGTAACCGGAGAGATCATTTGTTCGTACCCATCGCCGTCAACTGGCTTGTGTCAGCGGATAGTAAAGTTCCAGACCAAGTTCAACGCAGCAGAATGTTGAATTAGTATAGCAGAGCTTGGAAGAACGAGTTACGATTATGCAATACACTTATATCTAATCTACATATAATTTCCATACATGGATTTTATATTTTTATGTATATATGTATATATATGTTTATTTGGAGATGCAAATAATTATGAATATTGTGTGCTTAATTAGATTGTATATGTATACGTGTGCGCGTGATTTTGTGCAAAGGCGTTAGGTATGTGTGTGTGGATGTGAGCATCGTTGTGAGTATGCGTTTGTGTAGGTATGAGTCTACATGTAGGTGTGTGACACTGTGTGTGTGTGTGTGTGTATGTGTGTGTGTGTGTTTTTCTACTTGTGCGTGTTGGTATGGGTTCAGGCCTGTGCGTGCGTGCGCATGCAATTCCGTGTGCGCATGCGCGTGTGTAACCGTTTCATCTGATACTTATCTTCAGTAGCGAGTGTCGGAGGATAGAACCCGGTTCCTCCAGCGACCTCTTGCAGGCGTAGAAGGCATCGCCCGCAGACGTCGCTCAACCCGCCGTCGTTGCCTGCGAGGCTGCTCACATCATGGAAGGGACGTTCTTCCCTTGGTCTCTGACGGACGATGTGCGTCAACGGGCCCGAGGTTTCGACCGCCGATGATCGGTCTCTCTTCTCCAGAAATCATCGTCAATTGAACAGCGGAAGCTACAGGTATGACGATGAGTTATAATTACTAATTTATGTGAAGCCAATTTGCTAGAGAACAGTCCGCGCTAAACGGTCATTTTCTTTTGACCTCGGCTTAGCTACAGTGCTATATAAATTGTCTTATTATTATTATTGTCATTATTATTATCATTATTATTATTAATATTATTATTATTTTTATTATTATTATTATTATGTCACATATAGTGCTATTCATCATTGACATTGCCAACGTATCTGTCATCAGGCCATCTGGGTCGCCGCTTGTCAGTGGATTGTAATCTGGACATAGTGCCCTGAAAAGTCACCGCATTGAAACGTTGGATCAATGCCGACAAGTTCTGGAAAAGGAAGTTTAACAGCGGTCTGTCAATGTGGGCTTGTTTATGGCCTGGCGTCGTCGGGGCAGAGGCTTCGGTAAGTTGAAGCCAGGTAGACATCGCCGAGTCGCATGCCGAGTCAGATTTCACCGCTACTGATTCTAAGATGAGGGACTGGATCTGGAGAGTGCCTGCGGCTGAAGCCAAAAAGGCGGGAGGTGCCAGCGAGGATGCCCTCCTAATTCCCAGTCCTCCCATCCGGATCGGGAGAGTGGCCTGACCCCATTGGTCATCGGTTATCGAAATGTTGAAGATTCGCTCGATCCCTCCTCGCAGCAGATCGTCGTAAGCCCATAGACGCGGGTGGTCGTGGCAAGTGGTGCATCTCAACAAATGCATGAGTTTAGTTTATGTTTATTATTATTATTATTATTATTATTATTATTATTATTATTATTATTATTATTATAATTATTAATAATATTATTATTATTATTGAGTATTGATATTTTAGTTTTTGTGAGTGCTGAATATTGAGCATTGAACATTAAGCATTGAGTATGACGAAGGCGAAGTGCTTCAGTTGATTTATAAGATGAATATGAAGTTCAGGGTGAGAAGCGTCAGTGTCCTCATTTTTCTTAGCCTCGGCGTATGATAGCGGCGTCCAATCCTACCCTAAAGGTCTCATCTTCCTCCAAAGTTGTAAGATCAGCAGACTCATTGTAGCTGTCAATCAATCAATCAATTTATGTAACGCCTCTTCTAGATAACTATCGAGCGGTTATGGACGCTGGACCAACGGAAACCTTGAAAAGAATTTCTTCCCTGGCTGAGATTTGACCTCACGACATCTCGATTGACTGACCTTCTTGCTAACCACTCAACTATCCCTCACCCATCTGTTTGAGCGTCGGTGTGAATGATTTTTTGGAACGTGTTAATGTCTCTTCGACGCCTCAACATTAGTGTTAATATTCTAACACCGGTGTTAATTGGTTTCGACACACTCGTCGGGCTTAATTAGTTCTTAACAAAACTCCATGTATGCACGAATGCACATTTTGAATGTAGACATGTATGCATGCTTGTATATACATATATGTATGCATGTCCAGATGTTAAATGTATATATATATATATATATATAATTGGTACCTTGAAGGGGCGCTATATAAATGTTCGATTATATATAATATATATTTATATATATATATGTATGCATGCTTGTATGCTCGCATCATCGCATGTCATGTATGTATGTATGTACCTTGTACGTATGCATGTTTGTATATATACATGTATGTATGTTTGCATGTAATGCCATGTATGCATGTAAGAGTGTAAGTGTATATATGCGAATGTATGTATGTATGTATGTATGTATGTATGTATGCATGTATGTATGCATGTATGTATGTATGTATGTATGTATGTATGATTGTATGTAGCTATGTAAGTATGTATGTATACATATGCATGCACCTTGAGCATGTATACGTATCTCAACACAGCAATTCACGTACAATGACGTAAACTGTACTCACCTGTAGAACCGTGTTTTCCTGAAAACAATCACACGCACGCGAGTCCTCATTGGGCTTACATTGGGCTTGCATAAAATTCTCGTCGTTAACGTGCATTGGCCTTTTACAAAGCCTTTGCAACATACGATTTCTAGTCGGCGACTGATCTATTTGTAGTCGTTGCTTTTGTTGTTAAGGCGAATTCTGTAATGATTGCGCGGCCAAAGACGGTCTTGTTTGGAAGACAATGGAAGTTGAATGTATGCGCAAAGTCGGCACTTCATGCTTTGAACTGGGGGACACGGTCCTTTGATGTACTTACGGTCAATGTTAATTGTTTTTAGTTGCTTCTATAGCGCCGGTGTGTAAGGTAAAAGGTCTCATACGATGGCGCATAAAAAAATAAGTGAATGTACAGAGGATTGGTCAACGAAGACAGATGGGCTGCCTTGAATGGATTTATAAGCGGTGTGGAAAGGTATTGAGGTAGGGAGATCGTGACATCACAGAGCTACAGAGACAGAAACAGACAGAAACAGACAGACACAGACAGACGCAGACAGACACAGACTGCGAGACACAGACAGAGACAAACAGACACAGACATACACAGACAGACACAGACGGCGAGACACAGACAGAGACAAACAGACACAGACAGACACAGACAGAGACAAACAGACACAGACATACACAGACAGACACAGACGGCGAGACACAGACAGAGACAAACAGACACAGACAGACACAGACAGAGACAAACAGACACAGACAGACACAGACAGACACTGACAGCAAGACACAGACATTACACAGCTACAAAAACAGAGAGATAGAGACCCACAGAGACAGAGACACTACAGGGTTACAGAGAGACACAGACATGCACAGAGAAAACGACATCACAGAGCTACAGAGACAGACAGACACAGACAGAGAAACAGACAGAGAGGGAGGGAGAAAGACAGAGATGGGAGAGAGCACAAGTCATGTCGCTGTTTCATTTTGACTAGGTGCAGGGTTAAAACAGAGGGTCATTGAGAGAAGGACAGACACTGAGAGACAGAGAGAGACAGAAAGACAGAGACAGAGAGATAGAGAGGCAGGGAGGGAGAGACAACATCTGGGTATAGACACAAACAGTAAGAGGTCGTTCACTTCTGGAACCGCCTCAACTGGCGCAATCCCATGTCCCTCTCTCCGTCGACGCAGTTGACAGCCAGACGTAATTGCTGATGTAATTGGATACTTATTTCGGACCAATACAAGATAAACGACGTCCTCCTTTGCGCCGTTAATCTTGCGCTAGTTTATAAAGACGTTAGAGGTCGTAAAAGTAGACATTTCACCAAGATATGGCCTGAAAAGGCAGCCCATGCTCTATCATGAATTTCCGGTTTCCCGATTGTTTCCCTGTGTTGCTATTAGTGTTTTTACGAATTCGTTGATATTCGTTATAAGTGATTTTCAGGGTTCCTGAAAGTTCCTGTGTGACGCAAAGCCCTTGCGTGTTTCCATGTCAGCATAGAAGTGTTCCAATATTATGTCTCTGAATTTTTCTATGTGTTCCTGTGTGTCTCTGATTATTCCTACGTGTTCCTGTGTCTTCCCAATTATTCCTACGTGTTCCTGTGTCTTCCCAATTATTTCTATGTGTTCCTGTGCCTCTGATTATTCCTGTGTTTTCCTCTGTGTTTGTGATCATTCCTATGCTTTCCTGTGTGCTCTTTAGCGTTCCTGGGTGCTCAGAGTGTTCCTGGGTGTTCCTTAACATTCCTCGACATTACTCCGTGGGCTTCACAGTGCTTTCTAGTCGTCCTAACCCCTCTCTGTTCCTTGCATTTTAATGCGTTCAATCGTTCCGTCTCACAAATTCTGAACCGCTGTCCCTTGAACCGACTCATTTTCCTTCCCCTGATGGTGTCGTGAACCCCGAATTAAAACGCCCCGGTGTGTCAGAAGGCAGATAACTCGTCACAGAACGACTGCGTACAACCCCATCTCTGAGATTCATTGACCCTAAAGACTATAGACTGCACGCTCCTCCTTATTTAATATTTCATCGTTGGCGCCAACCGAGCCGCCTCACCACAGCTCCATTAAGCCGCATAACTCCGACAAATTCTTGCGCCGTTGGTGCGAATGCAAATGGCAATCGTCGACCATAACTAAGGAGTTAAGTCTCTTACGCTATAATGGTATAGAGAACTAGCTATGGCATGCACAGAGAACAGTCATGGCATTACGTGCTAGCGACATCGTTTTCTTAGCCTCGGCATTTGAGGGCTGGTTGCCGATTCTCTCCGACGCCGTCACAAGAAATTCTGCCGTGGTGGAGATTTCAACACAATTTGAACAGGTTCTTACAAGTCGTTCAAGTCTTTATCCTCTAGTCGTGGATGGGCTGCATGGGAGCGTTCCTGGGTAGGTTTTTGTTAGGGCGAAATGTATACGCTAAGAATGAATGAATGATTTATTGAAATATCTGCAGCGGCGGAGGATACATATATATATATATATATATGTATATATATATATATATGTATATGCATGTATTTCTCAGTGGTTGGTCCCTCGCTCTGGATCATTCTCCCGTTTTGGCGATGCGCTTGTCGCCCAGGGTCCACTCTGACTTATGTTCTGTGTATCAGGCTTTGGCTGGGGCGAAACATGCGGTCAGAGTTACGGGGATGGAGGGCATAGCAGGTGGGTTGGGATGGGAGTAGAAGTTGATACAGGGCGCAGCTGGATCCCACAGGACACACCACATGCATAAGCGTCACGCTAAGGCGGGTTTGCTCCAACATCGGGTGACTTCGGTGAAGTATTGGCACACACGTATATGAAAAAATCGAAATACATAAATAACTGCAAGAGCAGAAGGTTTATATAATGCATGATTATATATGAATATATATGTATATGTATATATACATATATATAATGAGTTGCTCGCGTGGTCTCGTTAAGCTGGCCGCATGTTTAGTTCGCGTGTCCGTCTTCATCAATTACTTGGTCTCATTTGCTGTAAGCGTCAATTCGTTTGGATTTCTGAGACGACCTTGTATATTTTGCGTCCACAGAGTATAATTGCAGTTTCTTTTGATGATTTTCGACAGCGTACGAGCTCTATCACGCCATCTTGGACTCGCCCACCCTCACGAATATGGCAATGCCAACTGGATATATGGTCAGGTTTCATTGTGAATGATCGAAAGAGTCCGTGGATCGTTGCTTATCCTCGATTGCGAGGAATGACGACCGTTGCAAGTGGGAGAGAGAATTTTGAGACGTAACGTGTTCTGGTCGGAGACATTCTCTGCTCTGGATTATCTGATGTTGATGACCATTTCTAGCGAACATTTCAAACCAGTTTGCAAAACAGCGCACAGTTAGCTGGAAATAGTCACAGGTGGTGGGCCCATGCACAAGCGTGAAACCAACAAACGGATTCCGGTCGACATCTGTTGACAGATGGCATAAATGTTCAGGTTTCTGGGATAAGTTGCGTCTTGTGGTGTCTGTCATTGCTTCGCGCCCTATTATTGGTTGGTACCCTGTTTTTGAATGGTACCCGTTTTATTGAATGGCACCCTTTTGCTGAATGGTACTCTGTCTTTGAATGGATCCCTGTTATTGAATGGTTCCTTGCTGTTGAACGGTTCTTTATTGTTGAATGGTACCCTGTTGTTGAATGGTACCCTGTTATTGAATCGTACCCTTTTGTTGACTGGTATCCTGTTATTGAATGGTACCCTATTGTTGAATGGTTCCCTGTTGTTGAATGATACTCTGTTATTGAATGGTATCCTGTTATTGAATGGTACCCTATTGTTGAATGGTTCCCTGTTATTGAATGGTACCGTGTTGTTGAATGGAATCCTGTTGTCAAATGGTTCTCTGTTGTTGAATGGTACCCTGTTATTAAATGGTACTCTGTTGTTGAATGGTACCCTTTTGATGAATGGTACCCTGTTGATGAATGGTACCCTGTCGATGAATGATACTCTGCTACTTTACGATTGACATTTATGCAGAGCAGAGATTAAAGATGTGATTGGATAATAAAGGCAGCAATTCTTCCCGTTGCTAGAAAGCCACCAACCGTGCATATCTGATCGTAATGTTCAACGACAATATACGTCAGCCTGGGAAATCAAACGAGAAGAGAGAGAGTTTGCAATACCATCGGGAACGTCCCTCATCTGCGGATTAAGTCTTGGTCTCCTCACACGTGATTTATGTTTCAATTACACGTTTTAATTGCCAAGAACGATTTCTCATTAATTAGAGCTGCACTTGCAAATTGAAACAACCACGAGTAAATTGGGAATGTCCTAGAATAACGTCACCACAGAAATGGCGCGTCAAAAGGAAGACTGGCGTATTCACCAACGGTTGAAATAAAAACTCGCTGAAATATATTTCCGCAGATGGTACTGCTCTTCAAAAGTCTTTCCAAAAACTGTTGACATTCTCGCTGTAAAAGTAGTTTCTTCTGCCCTTCTCCACCAATCTCTTAAGGAGACACCTTATCCCTAACATTTTCCTCAAGCCAAGATGTCGATCTCTCGGTGCTACCAAACTCAATTCACTATTTAAGCCTCTATAGTTTGCATATTTATAATATGTAGTATATATAATTATAATATTATACTCTTTCCATCGCATTGTTACGTGATCTGCTGTGATTCTTAAAAAGCGCGGTCAAAATAACTTGAAGCATGCACATCATGTGGACCACATTGCCCTTCTAAAAGTTAAGACTTGCGGCCTTGCTGACACAGTTGCTGTAACTAGAACGCTCACAAATTAAAGTCTGCTAAAGAATCACTGTGTCACTGCCAAATATTCATGCAATAATGTGGCCTTTACAGAAGCAGAATTCCCTAGTATAGACCAACTACAACTATAGCGGGCGACACCGAATGTGCCCTGACACGAGATAATCAGTGTCTCTATAGGAGTTTTTCGCTACAAAAGTTTCCGCTGTCGCAAACATCGAACTTTTATAAGTTGCAGCCCTTTGCCAAATAAAGTAATTTCTCCTTCGCAATTAAACTCTGTTGTGCCGACGATAAAAGAGGCGGCAAGTAATTTACACAAGAGAAAATCTCGAGTCCATTTTCTGAACCCATAAACCTACGGGAAATAAAGATTGGACTTCAAGCAGCCTGGCGTTTTACTGGCTTCGCCAATTTAACCAGGATTTGCCCAAAGAGCGAGCGAACTTAATGACTAAATAACTAAAGGTTTAGTTCTTAATTACTTTGATACGACGAGTAAGCTCTGCTAGCTGGAGAAACATAAAACGAAGTAGTACCATAAATTAAAAGAGCTCGTATATAAATATACATATATATATATAATATAATATACTGAATAAATGCATCAATATATATATATCTGCAAATGTAGTGCCAAAATTGAAAGTGCTTGTATATCGATATGATATATGATTATAATATAAATACCTGTACATAATTATATGCAAAAAAGTAATTATATACTTATAATTTTATGAATTTATATATAATTACAAACGTTTTTATGATTTCTACCTTAATATATTTATATAGACCCTATATACAAGATTTCTATCTTTTCATTATTGACTAGACATCTTAAACACGTTTGCAATTGCGTGAAGTGCGCATTTGATGTTTACTTATCATTTGTTTGCAAAACTTATTCAGATTGCTAATAATGTCTTCCAATCCCCTCTTAGCGGACTGACACCCTGGATATTATTCCGATCATCGTTTGGTCTTAGATCGCCATCACTTGATGCCTGTTGCTCCGTCAAAGTGGACTGGTATTAGAGACTCTGATTCTGAACATCCATATCATCTGTCAGCTGTTGATGAGAATCCGTTGGTGGTTCCACGCTTGGGTGGGGGCCCGCCACTGGTGACTCTTTTCAGCGTGCTTAGCATAATCTTGCTAACTGGCGTATTTCATTTGTTCATAATGACATCTAACATCATAGATATCTTGAAGGAGCGCTATATAAATGCTCGGTTACATTAAATTGATCTGCCGTGTGCGTCAAGTAATGTGATGTAATGAAATGTAAATCGAATTTGACAGGATGGAAGTTAGTAATGAATTGATTTGCCTTTAAACAGAGATTTGGAACAAGTTTAAAATGGCGCCACAGCAGAAACTAGGGAACTAGACTGGGCGATATCACAGTTGAGCTGAGCAACATAATAGGGTGATTGCCTTAATTAGGCTGATTAATAACTTTTATGACGCCATTGCTATATGATAAATGCATCAGTTGAAGAATGAATATCCAGAACATCTGATGTCAGACGTAGGGTACCAACTGTGGGAAGAATTGAGGCCAGGGCACCAGCGAAAGAACGAAAGAAAGAGACCGCAAAAAAGAAAAAAAGATGAATGATAACAGAAGAAAGAAAAGAGAAAGGCTGGACGATGCCGACTAAACAGAATCGCTTGGCATCAGGTGTTCAACAAATAAGAAAGCTCTATTATAGTCAGTGTAGTTCAGCCTTTGTAGTTAAATCGTCAGCCAAAGCATGATGTATATATAATGAGCTATATACCATCCATTATACATATGTGCATTACATATACCGTATATATATATATATCATATATTTATATATATTCATGAACATATATATACTGTATATATATATATATATTTAATATGAATATGTGTCTGTGATAATGTGTCTATGTGCGTTTGTTTGTTTGTGTGTTTCACAAAGCTGTACCGAATATTTTTCAATTCGTTGAAAAACAAATAAATAACGCTTTATTGTACCGCGGTCGAATAACAGGTTACCGGCCAGACAATGGAACCTGCTGAACGGCGAGCAAAACACCAATTGGTATTTTTGAGAATATTCAATGGAAAGTCGCTTGTCACAAATCAATCTCTTAGCGTCGTAAAGGCTTGCTGTTGAAAACATGAATGCCTTTGACTGCAATAAATTGTATACGAACTCGCTTTTGTACAGAGATCGTGTGGTCTAGACCCGGCTTCGTTTTCATTGAATTGACCGGTGATATCCCTGTCATCCGCTGCATGTTTCACTGAGAACCACTTCAGTCAAGGTCCTCGTTTACCTTGCTGGTCCGAGATTTAGATCTCTGAAATAAAATGCCATCGTCGTCCCAGCCGGCATAGGAGCCAGGAACTGACGTTGTAACAGATGCAGCCGACAAGGAGGCAATTGTATTGATAACTGACCAGGCAATAACCTGGTGATGAGCAGTGTTGCGAATAATTTCTAAAGAGTCGATAGAATGCGTGCGGAAGCTATGGAAACGTTAGCGTATATGGACCAATGTAACAAGGTGAGTTCTTGTTGTTCAATTTTCCAAGTGTTTTTATTAACCCCAACAGAAGAAAATGTAGGCCAAGTGAAATGTATATATTGATAATTAGCAGGAGTGGGAACAATAGGGAAGAAAAAAAGACCCTGAATGAACTTACGGTCCCGCGGCCGTTAGTCGAGCTACCCTTTTCTTAAAATACAGTAAGCAGCGGTAGGCCTATAACAAGACAATTTATATTGAAAGAACATTAGCCATAAATCTAATTAGTTAAACAGAAAACGATCAGTGCACATAATTATGTTATTCAACCGAAATTGTCAGCATGTGATTTTTCAATTTCTATAGTTAAAATTACAAACACTATTTGAAACACGTTGAAACTCGTCTATCAGTTAGCGTTTCATTTCATGCATATGGATCGGCGCATTTAACTGAGAACTTGCAACTATTGTTTCGGCCGTAGACAAGTCTAAGGCCTAGTTGTTGGAAGAGCGCAGAGCATAGGAGCTCATGCTGGATATAGGCCATAGGTTCAAAATGGTTATCGAAATTCGGAGGTAATGATTTCTTACTGAATTTACACATGAATTCATTTATTTGTAAAGTAGTAAGTAGTCTTGATATACGTAGTCTGATAATTTTACTAATAAACGAAAATTGATTGATTGATCGAGGGATAGATGGAGGGAAGAAATTTTAATCTATTCGTATCTCGCAGAGGCGGACTTCATCTGCCGCCATTGGGCCAGCTGTTGTTACCGCAACAAATGGTTAAGTTCAAACGCTTTAACTTTAACTAGAGATGTACTGAACAAGCGATTTTCACTATTCGGCCGAACACGAATAACTGGACCAACTATTCGTCCGAATACAAATACGAATAGTGCACAAAACTGATAATATTTGCTTATCCATCACTGAACTAACCAACTGTAATTTGACTATACTGACACTGTGATGTCGTGGTCCATGCAGGCAGTCCACTCGCTATTGCAGCCGCATGCATGTATGCAGAAACAGACAACTATTCATTCTCGGTCTGACCGCTACTATTTGGCCGAATACCTAGGAGCTATTCGGCTTAAAAGCGAAAACGAAGCGCATGTTCGGTACAATACTCCTGCAGGCCATTTGTTCATATTGTTAATCCACCTTTGACCCTTAACGGATTCCATTGCTGAAGAGGTAGCGATCTCGTTTGAGACGAGGTAAGACATGTGAGAGACAAACGCATAACTTGTCCCCCTCTGTAGAAGGTGAGGGTGACTTGTCCCCTCGGCCCTCGGGTTCTCCGCCACTGCCTTGCTGGACTGGACAACGATTTCTAGGTTAGAAGTGGCAAAGGCAGACCCTGGCAGACATGTTGATATCTTTGGAGTCAAATTGAATTGACATTATCGACACAGGTCGCTATTTGTCCGCAAAGTCACCTGCCTGCAGGGTTTTAATACTTCGCGACGCATTTCGTAGTCAACCTTTTCTACGTCTGTCTTGCTGCATTGTCGTGTATAGTTACTTCTTAAAAATCTCTGAGATCCATACATTAAGATCAGCTGATGTCCTCACACCTATTCGCTATCGTATTAACACTCGAGGATTTTCTCTAAAAAAATGTTGGTCCGTGTTGCTGGAATACATTATCCATGGCATTGAAAATTCTTAGCAATCTGTTACTATTTAAGGCACATTTTACGTAGGTGCTTGATTTCTCTTGTTTCTTTGTGAGGTTCCATTTAAAGTTAGCATAGGCATATGCCTGACTGATCTTACTGGACATAGAGGATGCTATTTAGCTAACTAGTTAATTAAGATTTACCGTTAGCGTATGTCACGCTTTAAATTGATTTGTCTGTTTCTTTTTTCCCCACTTTTTGTTATCCTACCACTTAATTACTTAGTTAGTTACTTAATTACAATTACAATTAGTACAATTACAATTACTTAATTACAATTAACCAAATTACCTAGTTAATTGCTTAATTACTTAGAAACCCTTGTTAGATGATTATCTGGGTGTCCCTTATTAGCGGGGCCTTCTTGCGTTCTTATGCTCCATATATCTACTTATATTTTGCAATGTCGGATGCAATAAAAGAGTACGTTATGTTACTGTATTACATTGTATTATAATAAATTGTATTCACAGATTTCTATAGAGCCTCTCCAATTAAGACCTTAACAGCGGCGATCACAGTGCGAAAGCCCCGCTCGAAGAGAAAAGGCTTAAGAACATGGGCAGAAACAGAAGCACTTCATTGTGTTTGGCAGAGACTTATCGGACGTCTTAATCTTGTGTAGCAGATAAACCTTTGTCCAAACAGATCCTGTTACTCTTCTGATCACCGAACAATAGGAAGATATATTTTCTTCGTGGTCTAATAGCGACAACTCCGCCAGGGTGCAATTGAGCGGTGAGCGGGGTATCGCGTCAGTTGACCCCAGTCGGTTGATCCCCCGTCAATTGGTCCCCTAGTCAATTGACCCTTCGTCAATTGATTCCCTCAAGTTTCTAGGCTGCGTGTCACTGTCTTTTAGCTGATACTATTAGTAAACAAAAGATTGATTTTTTTAGATTTGCAGAAAACATTACAATATAACAATTTGATGTCCAGGCTACGTGTTACTCCGCGCTGTAACCGCTTACGGCTGTTCGGAGATTATTTTACACCTCAGAGCAATTTTAGGACTTCAGAGCGACACGCAGAGACAGAAGACCACATAATTATTGTTGACATGGAGCATCCGGCAAAGAAACCATATCGCTCGCTTGCGGCTCGTGTCAACCGCGCTGTAACCGCTCACGAAGATTCCTTTACATCTCCGAGCAATGGCTCATTTATCCAATACATAGACGCTTATGCTTAGGACTTTATGCTGATAAGTTAATTATATCATGACTCTCAATTACGCTTTACATTTTTTTTAAATTTTACATTTCGTGCTCTTTTGCATTGTTCTTTTAATAAATGAAGAACGGTGCAAGTGGAACATGAATGTTGTATCAATTTGGCTGGGCTCAATAAGCAGGGGATCAATTGACGAAGGGGTCACTTGGCTAGGGGATCAACTGACGGGGGATCAAAAGACGTAGGACCGTGAGTGGCGACATCACCTTCTTGAAAACCTGAATATATCAAGTGACGGAGTTGTGGCATGGCATGATCAGGTATCCATCAATACAAACCTGGCCCCCACTGCCCAGTGTGTACCTCGGGAGAGGTGCAGGGCAAGGAGAAGGAAAACTTTTGTTAAACCGCTACCTCGCCTCTGATTACAAAAGCAGAGCCAGTCCCTACCCTGGAAACAAGAGGAGGGTTGGTCGAATGTTTGCAGATAGGTCATACAGAAATAAGACGATAGACATTCAACGTGCAGACAAGACAGACAAACTTTGGATACAGAAGATTTGGATTGCAGTAGACACCAATGGGCTTTTAACCGACGGAGCGTGCAGCGGCCTTGGTCTCTGGAATCGAAATGTTTCAATCGCAACAAGTGTTGGGCAGATTATATTACGATCGCGTCTCCGAATTTCAAAGCACTATATTGTAGACGGCTGGTTGGTTAGTTGAAAATTAACGACACTGTGTGATACCATTAATCAGTAGCTTCGCCCTCCATCTTTACCCAGGCTTTGAACTGGCAATTGAGGTTGAAGACGTAACCAGATGAATTCACTAAAAACTGGCTAGGATCAAGGTCAGACAGGCACGATAAAAAAACGTGTAAATTTCCATTTAAGAATGAGACGAATGCCCTCTCCACCGTAAGGCTAAAAGTCACTAACGGCATATGTCAGGTTTCTTTTGTATTCGTTCTAAACGGTGAAGTCGATCTAGATATGCCGAGTCGATGTTTTCGTCAGAAAACTTTCCACTGGTGAGACGGATAAGAGGTCAAAAGCCACACATCGTATGTCTCTGTGTTGAATAACTATTTATTGTGCTGTTGTGAAACGTTTTGGATGAAAAATCACGTGGCGTTGGTTATTATATAGTTGCTCTGTTCTGAGGCAGGACACCAGACTGCTCACAAAGGAAGCAGACGACAAAGGGGTGTGTACGATAACAACAACAGCCTCCTGTATAAACCGGACGGAACCCTCTCTGTCTAGTTGACTTTGGGGTTTACCAGTCCCAAGACGTGACAATGGAGGAGGGCGACTCTTATTATCGCCTTTAATGGCACAGCGTCTTAAAACGGTGACGAACCAACCAGCTATAAAGATTAGCAGCTGTTAGTACGTATACAAATACACCATCGCCCGTAATCGGGCAGTGCCAGTCCTAAGCCTGGATTAAGGAGAAGGAGAAAAGGAACGAATTTAGCCGATTAGTGGAAATAATACTCCATTGAGAGACCACTGAGACTGTTAAGCCTAATCTCTCTGTTGTTAGAGACCCTCCAACACTTACATGATAAAAGGTAAACAACGTTTCCATGGTATAGTTGCGTTAAATAGCAGCTAATGAACTATGCTAACTGTGGTGGTGCCAGTCCTGTCTTTGTAACGGGGGAGGGCGACGCTGTTCGTAATTGAAGAGGTTTCAGTTTATATCGCTATGTGTCTCTCTGTCTCTTTCTCTCTCACTCTTCACCAGTCCTTGTGTCTCTCTGTTTGTCGCTCTGTCTCTCACACACAGGTACAAACATACATACATAGACACACATGAATGCACATACAGACTCACAAACGCACATACAGGCACACACAAGCATACATACACATATACACACTCCCAAACACAGACAAAGGTACAAACAAGCATACATACATGCACTCTAGCAAAACGCACACATGATACGGACATACTGAATGAAGACTAGATTGGTCGGTGAAGGCCACTGGAATGTTTTTTAGTTAACGCTATAGCAGCGTCGACCTCCAACGCAATCTCTTTATACAATAAACCAATATATTATTACTATCAGTAGCATAAAGAAGACTCATTTCAACTCACTTGGGGCTTCTGTCGATAGCTTTCGTTCGCTCGTGATTTCTTGTCTCCCACCCGGTATGACTTCGTGTGACCTCGTGTAAAATCGTCTGACTACGTATGACCTCGTGTGACCTCGTGTAAAATCGTCTGACTACGTATGACTTCGTGTGACCTCGTGTAAAATCGTCTGACTTCGTATGACCTCGTGTGACCTCGTGTAAAATCGTCTGACTACGTATGACCTCGTGGGACCTCGTGTAAAATCGTCTGACTACGTATGACCTCGTGTGACCTCGTGTAAAATCGTCTGACTACGTATGACCTCGTGTGACCTTGTGTGACTTAGTATGTCGTCCTAGAATTATTTGTATATTTTGGCGTTGTTTCTGATCGCTTTAAAAGACATTCTGCAGCGCTCGTGATTAAGCTGGTGCCCGGTGCTTGAATTTCGAGTGGCGCTTCAGAGATTTTGAGATTACGATTACGATGTCTCGGGGCAGTCAAGGTTTTTCTGACATTTGATATCACACACATATATACACGCATACATACATACATGCATACATACATACATACATACATGCATACATACATACATATATACATACATACATACATACATACATACAGACATACATACATACATACATACATACACACACACATACATACATGCATACATACATGCATACATAAATACATACACACACACACATACATACATACATACATGCATACATAAATACATACACACACACACATACATACATACATACATACATACATACATACATACATACATACATACATACATACATACATACATGCATACATACATACATACATACATACATACATACATACATACATACATACATACATGCATACATACATACATACATACATACATACATACAAGAACGAATGCGTATACAAACGGATCATTATAGTAATGAAATCGGAAACGGCGATTATTGTTCCTGTCGTTTCCATCGAGTTCCGTTGTCTCGTTGTCTCTTTGATGATTTCGATTAGTTGCATGTCGTTGACTCGTTCTTCCTTTTAAGCCGTTGCGCGCCCTTCAAGCTTTCAATAGCCTTCTGCCTTAAGTCAGGGATTCGGCCTCACGTAATCTATTGAAAGCAACGTAAATTAGCAACGTACTTAAATGTAATGCTTATAATATATATATATATATATATATATGTATATATATGGCATATATATTTTTTCAGTCATATATATATATATATATGTATATATGTATATATACTACAGATTTGTGTGTGTCCATGAGACATGCAAATATGACCATAAACTGCATTGTCTCTTCTTTCCGATGATCACAGAACGGTCAATAGTCGAAACATTCGTTGATTTACAGGAAGCAAATGCCAGGGAAACCCTTAAGGGACATAATAATAAATATATATAGGCCTGTAGTTATTTATATATAATTCGTATATATATATTATATATGAAAAGCATGAATTTTCAAGAACCGTCGGCGTCTCAGTTGGGGGGACGGGTAAACTGAAGCCCTGATTGCGATTGGCGTAATGGCGATTATTTCGTGGATGGCATCATACCTTGTCTTTTCAATCGATCGGTTGATATGCCCACTACGTCATGCGTCACTCACGTATAGGGCTTGTCAGTCAGTCAGGCAGTCATTCAGTCAGGGAATTATTAAGTCATTAATTTTTCAGCTAATTCAGTGAGTGAGTCAGTAAGTCATTCATTTTTACCGTCATTTAGTCAGTGAATTACCCCTTAGAATATGTTACGTAAACTTCAATATCGAGTAACAGACATACAGATATTTGGAAACTCGAATATAATGCAAAGCTATTATTCTCGCATGAAATAATATGCATTAATAGGCATCTACAGACCGATCTTCTTGTCGCGAGCTGACGGACTTCCACGAGGCAGGTGTATATGCATGCATTTGCGTGAGTGTGATTATCACCTGCAATTATAATTGAATTACTCTATTTTATTTCATGTATTTTAAATCGAATGCTTTCAGATAAACTGAGATGAACTACAACGTCCTCATCACTTCCAACAACTCCGACATATCCGTCCGCAAAATAGTTCCGGTCGGAGCGGTCGGCAGCGACGACGTCGGAATCTTTCCACCGGACGTCCTCTCCCAACCGGACGACACCAACCGGACGTCCTCCGTCGACCCAGGACAAGGCTACGGACTAGCGGAGAGCATCCTGCTCGGTATCGTCCTTTCGTCCTTCATATTCCTCGCTCTGGCCGGAAACGCACTCGTCATGGTCGCCATCTTGACTGACCGTCATCTTAGAAAGACGAGCAACTATTTCATCGTATCCTTAGCGGTGGCCGACCTTCTCGTTGCCCTCGTAGTCATGACCTTTTCTCTCGTCAACGACATCCTTGGTCGCTGGGTGTTCGGACCGACCCTGTGCAACATCTGGGTGTCCTCAGACGTCATGTGCTCCACGGCTTCGATCATGAACCTCTGCGCGATCAGCCTGGATCGGTACATCCACATCCGGAATCCACTCCACTACGAGTCCTGGGTGACCCAGAATCGGACCCTCATCGTCATAACCTCCATCTGGGTCTTATCGGCGCTCATATCCTTCCTGCCGATTCATCTCGGCTGGCACCGAGCCCGGGTGGAGTCCAGCCTAGAGGACGAGGTCGCAGACGACGAGCCGTTCGTCTGTGCCCTGGATTTGAATCCTCTCTACGCGGTCCTATCGTCGATCATCAGTTTCTACCTTCCGTGCATCGTCATGATTCTTATCTACATCAAGCTTTACCATTATGCCAAGATCCACGTGAAACGGATCAGGCGCGACGAGGAACTCCTCTCAAAAATCAGCTGCGACGTCACATCCGCTTCCGCCGACATGAAGAAGCGCATGACAGAGCACAAGGCCGCCGTCACGCTCGGCGTCATCATGGGCGTCTTCCTCGTCTGCTGGGCGCCCTTCTTCACGGCCAACATCGTCGGCGCTTTCTGCCACTCCTGTATCCCGTCCATCGTATTCTCCACCTTCACCTGGCTCGGATACGTCAATAGTACGATGAATCCCATTATTTACAGCATCTTTAACCAAGAGTTCAGCCAGGCGTTCAAGCGTGTCCTCGCCGGGCTCCGGTTCCGAGGGTCCAGTCGCGCCGACCGGGGTGGTGCCCCGGAGCGGAACTCCGACGCGCACCGTCTATTCGGCGCCCCGGACCGGATAGAAATGAACGGATGCGTTTATGGAACTACGAGGAAGCCGGAAGCGGTGCGGTGCGACAATCACGCACCCGTTGTGTCGCTGTGACGACACGAACCCATTTATTATTATTATATTGCTATGACAACCGGTGACGTTTTGCGTCGCCATGACGGCGAGAGACTTTTGAAACGCCTGCTGGATATGATGGGCTCCATTGGCCAGCAGGATACCGATGTGTTCACGCCTTGACCCACATGATCGCTTGTCTCTGTGACGAGCAAGGGCATTAAAGATTATTAGTGAGAGGCGCTATATAAATCTAGAAATACAATACAATACAATTATTGCTCTTTGCTAACATCTATTATAGATTAGATAATACTGCGCTGGAAAGGCGTTAAACTATCAAAATATCGGCGACGTATGAAATTGGGTCGCTACTCTTACCTTGATTGCACCTTGATTGCGGAGGTCAAGGTCGTTCAATGTCATCTTTGAAATTGCGTCGTTCCGCTGACCTTGACTGTGGAGGTCAGGATCATTCAATGTCGTCATTGAACGACTTTGAAAGCGACGTCAGAGGAGTCCATCGTTCTAATATTTATCGTCGTCAGAGACTCGAGTGAATTTTCTCAACTGGGGTCAACACGTCTTAGTTCAATTTCCATGAATGATCAGAATTCTCATTCCGCTATGTCATTAGCGCGAATATGGATATAGCATACCTCGATCTTTTTGCTGTTAATAGGAAGTGAGGTGTGAGGAACGAAAGGAGCTGCCGCCACCGTCATATGCCGAGATCAAGAACATTAGGTCGCTAACACGTTCTTAGTGGTTATCTTAGATTCAACGTCAGATTTCAAGTTTAATCAGAACCGAGTAAAAACGTACAGATCTAGTGACTTAACTAACTGTTTGGGGAATGCTCAATTATACGCTTACGAAGCGTTCTGTTAAAGTCTTCTCAGACGTAGGAAAACGTGTTCTAAGACATAGGAAGAGTGGTTTATGAAACTCAGTGTCAGACAGGCAAACAGACAGAGAAAGAGAGACAAATAGGCAGAGAGAATGTGTGAGACAGACAGAAGGAGAGAGGGAAAAAAAGAGACAGATAGACAAACAGATAGAAAGAGACACAGACAGATATACAGACAGACAGAGACACAGACAGATATACAGACAGAAAGAGACACAGACAGATATACAGACAGAGAGAGACGTTACTTTTGGCAAGCTACAGTCGATAAAATTTGAAGACCTAGTAGACTGGCATTAAATTAGTATTATTACTCTAAACATGCAGACATACTTTCATACAGACCCGACATACAGACAGACAGACACACAGCCCAACAGATTTTGAAACAGACTAATTGAGAGAGACTTTCAGACAGACAGACAGACAGACAGACAGACAGAAAGACAAGGATAGGACGGATTGCGACGGTCATTTGATATTTTGTCCAATGCATTTTCCTCTCAAATCCGGAGACCATGTCATGACATTAAAACCTACAACTGTTTGGTTGTGTCTTTCCTGGAAATCGAATCAATCGGGTTTTCTACTCAAGAGATGAAACATTCGATTGAAACCGTCAAATGTTGCAACTTTACGGAATTGATCAATAGAAAATCAATAGATGAAAAAAGATTTGTACTCGGATTGATTAATTGAAGGACAGATAGATAGACGGATGGATAGATAGACGTATGGATAGATAGATAGATGGATGAATATGTGGGTGTATGGGTGATAAGAACGGACGTCGTGAAGTTGGCTTTCGGACGATTTTTCGTCTGCGTTCTTTTGCTGAGCTAAAGTCATGTGTTGAATGTTTCTCACATGACCGCAATGATACTGCATGTAAATGTTGAAGTTTTCGTTTATGTTGCGCTAGGTTTATGTAATGTTCATTTATACTACATTGTTACACGAATAGAGATGGCCACTGGTTGAATAAAATCACTGGTTGTATTTTATGACTTAAATATGTTTGCAACTTTGCGTTTACCTACCTGGCGTCTGGCGGAGCCACTACATGGATGAATGGAAGGATTGATGAATGAATGGATGAATGAATGAATGGATAGTTGGATGAATGAATGAATTTACGTATGAATGAATGGACGGTTGGAGGGATTGATGGATGGATGAATGAATGAATGAATGGGTAGTGTCCAACCATTTTGGGTAAGTGTCGCATTCCTTTTTTAATCAGACTTCAGGACTAAGAAAATATTTCATCAATGATTTTCAAACATGATGCATGCTAACGAACAGTAACGAATCCTGGTTGCTATCCTCACGACTTAACCAATTATATATCCAAATATCTGCATTTACACTGCTTAGTTTGTATTAGTTCCAATACGTTGCTTGACATCACCAATAATGTTGCTCACACAGGCAGTTGATATATTCAAAGTATAAGTATTGAGGGCCTCTGAGTAGACATCTTTAAATGAGCGTAAGCCTATATATATATATATATATATATTATATATATATATATATATATATTATATATATATATATGTTCGATTACATTACGTTCTATTTAAGCGTCAATCGGTGAAGTGATCGTGGGTTTGTTGATGTTTTCCAATCTTGAGAATAAACTGACTCTCTATTATAATTATTTGCTTGTAAAGAGCGCAATATACTTGAGTGCAAAAGCAATAGACGTAAGTAGAAGATTGGACAGATTTGGGAATGCCTATAGGGGGATACATCTTATCTGTAAAGTGTTTATGGTTATACTCTTCGAATGCTCTCTCTCTCTCTCTCTCTCTCTCTCTCTCTCTCTCTCTCTCTCTTTCTCTCTCTCTCTCTCTCTCTCTCTCTCTCTTTCTCTCTCTCTCTCTCTCTCTCTCTCTCTCTCTCTCTCTCTCTCTCTCTCTCTCTTTCATTTTTTTGTCAATTAATTCCATTTGTAAAGCTTATGGAATATCAGGCGGATCAGTTCCAAAATAGATCTCAAAATAGCATCACGTCATTGTTAAGTTCCTTAAACCTGTAAATCTGAGGGCGTAAGGATTGCAAGTTAGAGACGTAGGTAGGGGTTTTTGCGCTCGGGGAGATGCTACAGTATTGTCGTCCTTTTCCAATTTATTTCACATTTTTCAGATTATATCTACAGGTTATTTAGACATGACTATCATGAACAGTCTAAAAAATATTGTTCTTGATGTAACTGTCGCAAATTGGTCAACAACGTAATATCAACTGTTAGTTTGTTTTCTAAAATGTTTCTCGTTCGATGCAACGAAGAGCAAGATCGCTGAGACGATTTGTTCCATTGAAGCCCGCAAATAAGAAAAAAGTTACTTTCAAGTTGCTGAAGGACCGTTCACAGCTTGCATTTGAAACGGCAATTGTTAGACGAATTTGCTGTGAAATGCGTAGATTTGGATATGATTGAGTAACATGTCTCCCCTCCCTTTATGAACACTGTTCAGTGGGGCAGGTGCTCCAAAGTGTTTGTGAAGATGAATTTTTTGGGAGAGCCACAGTTAAATCTTACAAACTTAGCTTGGACAAAGTAGTCTGCATCAAAATAAAACACAGTAGTTGGCGTTGTTTACCATTTCAGCAGACAGCTTACGCAAATTGACAACTTTTTCAGGCTCGTGTATCTTAATAAATGACAACTTTAGAGAAAATTCAATTACTCGCAGCTAACGCGCTTACACATTGGACACCTCTTTTAGGCCTACGGTTTTTTTTATAAATGGCAAAATTTTATCAAATGCGACTTTTCTTCACACATGGGTCGCAAAAAGCCAATCATTTTTTAGAAGTGTGAGATTCATGTTAAACAAGTGTCAAGTCATTTGTTCATAAATTGACATTAAATTATATCACATCTACACTACAAATATCTTTAATGACTTAAAATTCCTCGACCTACAGGTGTAGTCAATCTTTCGCCATCGTTCTTGCACTTGTTGGCATTTCCAACTTCATTTTAGACTGAAAGAAGTGTAAAGTATTATGCTCATGGAAAATTCTCAAGACCAATCCAAAGCCCAGCTTAGTATATGTGCAGTCAAACATTTTGAATATGCAAAAATCTATTATTATTTTGTAAGGTTTAGGCCTGATCGATTCGGACCCTGGGTAACAATAAGATGGTAACATACTGATCAGAATTAGGTCCTTTTTTTATGTCTACCTTTGCAACTTTTGAGAAAATGCAGCTACTTGCTCACACATTGGACACCTCTTTTAGACCAACGTATTTTTATTAAATACCAAACATTGAGAATATACATTGAAAATGACCTCTACTCAGTTCAGGCACATGCATTTAAAAAAAAATTACAATTTTTGGGAAATTGCAAATACTCGCTCACACATTTGACACCTCTTTCAGGCCTACGTTGTTTAAAAAAAAATTTCTACTTTTGAGCAAGTGCAGTTAATGCTCCTCAAGCAATCCTCCAAAAGGTGTGAAAATCATGTTTACCAAAAGTACCAAGTCCTTTATACGCGAATAGACGTTCAATGAGTTTACATCTTTCCACGTGCATGCAGGTACAAATTTTATACCATACCTTAGTGATCGGCCAGCGAACCCGACCGTTGCAGAACGTATCACCATTATCAGATCAAACGGCTATGTCATATACTGCGCAATATATTTATAGTATATTCCTTTTTGTCTGCCACCGTTTCTCGACATATCTCAATATACACCAAAAGTATCTCCAATGACGATAAATACCTCGATCTCCACGCAGAGCCAATTTTCTCTTTCATTCTTGCACTAATTGGCACTGCAACGTCATTTGATACAGAAAGATTTAGGTGTCTTTTGAAGAATCATGGAAAATTTTCAAGATCAGTTGAATTCCCCGTTTAATATACAGTCCAAAATTTTAGACATACGAAAAAAGGTAAAATTATTTTGAAAGGCTCAGATGAAACCGGATCCTCTCAGTTGGTCAGATTATGGCATCGGGGACAACCATGGTAAGATCGTCCCCTACACTCTTAAAACAGCAGAGTCAGCTCTGACTTTCTTTGTTGCCATACTAATCAGCATTCTGGTGATTTTGAAAGGTCGACCTTTGTATGAGAAATGTATATGTACACACTGCTTCTTACAACGTGTTATACAATACAATACAATGCAATACAATGCAGCTGTATTTAATGCAATAAAACTGCATTTGTTACAGTACGTACATATTCGCTATTGCCCCACTTCAAAAGTTCAGATGCGCAGATACGATCATACTATAAAAAGCTATATTGTGCTGAGCAACTGTGATTGAATTGCTTGTTCAGAGTCCTTATCGGTGGAGAGGACTCGAACCAGTAGACCTACTCTCCGCATCACATATGTCAAACGAATGCGCTGTGCACTCGGCTACTGTGTTTTGGTTGGAAGCATCAAAAATATCAAATGTAGCCAGATAAAATAATTACGTAGACAACTAGACACCAAAGGAATTGGTTTCAAGACTGCAGTATGATTATAACCACACGTCTCTTATTAGATTGTACTGTGAGTCTGTGAAGTTCGCTATTCCATCCTATATGAACAAACATACCCATTAACTTCCTTGGTCCAGCTCTACGAGCCTGTTATTTCCAATCGCTATCCTTAAATACAATTATTCAAGGAATAACTATTCTGCGATAGGAAAAGGAGGGATAATATGATATTGCAAGTTTCTGTATGAAAGTCACGCCCCTCAACTGACCCCGAATATATTTCTTCTAACTTTCAATTCCATCGGTTTGACCTGGAACTGATGGAACCGCACACCGAAGGGAGATTGTTACACTCGAAAAGGTTATCAACAGATGTCATTACTGAATCGCACGAATTTGACAAAATGATGTTTTTCCGTGATATCAGATAAATTTGGCGCACGATGTTATTATCGAATTTAATTAGGGATTTTTATAACGAAACTTCGGTAAAACTAATCATTGACTCTGTGCTAAATCAGTTATATCTGTCGGTAATATCAGTAGTTCAGGAGACGTATATTATAATTCAAATCAGTTTGAATTAACTTCCGAGACGTTATTCTGCGACGTATTTAATCATACCTCGATGTGTGACGGCCTAATGTGCAGGGTGCTATAAGTTACTTGAGATATCTGGGCTCAAATCTACACCAGGACAGAAATTTGGTTAAAGAGTTCAATTCCACATATGCCCCCTATATAGAGACGGCGATTTTGTTTGACAGGTGGAGGACATCTATTTTGTAAAACGTGGGGGGACTTGTCCTTCTGGACCTCCCGTTATCGCCGCCCCTGCCGCTGAGTTTTATTGAATTTACTGGCCTTACGCTGCCCGTGGAAGTCTGTAAGGGAGATGAATGGGTTTCGCCTTCGTATTCCGAGGCCAAGAAAACCAAGTCGCTAATGCTTCATAATCATGACTATCTCTGAGGATGACTGATGGAGCTACTGTTCTGCTGTTTTTAGATTTTCAAGAACGTTTTAGGTTCCTAGAAATTTCGCGTGACCTATTTCTTGGTCAAGATTTTGTCTTTGAGAACTCCATTTTGAGAAGACTCTTTGAGAAGAATGTTGACAGGTTGCCCTCCTCACTTTCTGGAATATTTATTAATTTCTAATAAATTGCGAAAATTTTCCTATGAACTTACCAGAGTGATTAGGCCTATGCTTTAAATTATTCACGACTTTAATTGATCTAATTTTAGTGTAGTGAAATCCGATAAAGACACTCTAGTTGCGATCATTAAACTCGTATGTCTAAACTCGAACATGTATCTTGATGACATACTAAAATCAAATTGGTGTCTTTCTTTGGACGTTAAGGCCTTCGGGTGACTGACTCAAAACAGGGGCGTCAATCATCTCTGAGTGATGGAGGCAAACCCCCGGTACAAAGGGCATGGAAGGCAAAATATTCCCCCCTTTTACTTAAAAATATCCCCCTATGTGAAATTGGAGGCGTTTGCCCCGGACCCCTCCTATCTGGACGCCTCTGACTCAAAAGACATATGCCTACATACCGCTGCGACACCCTCACAAAATAACCCTCCAAGAAAAATCGATTGCCCTAGTTCACTCCGCTCCCGAAAACACTTGTGATCGAAGCACACGTTTAATTGAAACTTTGATTGCAATCAAGAATAAAATCACGTGCGACGGCAAGGCCAAGGACGCAAGAAGCGATAAGGAGAGACCGAGTTTAGTTCTCAACTCCGTCTTACAGGGAGCAGACGCCGACAATCATTAACCGTTTTTCCTTTCATCCGCCGCTTGCGCGGAAAAGATATCACGATCGAGATTTTATCGCCCATCATAACCGCCCATCTCCACGATTTACTGGGATTACGAGACACAGTCTGCTAGAAAATCACCAAAGGGCATCATCATAAAAATAGTTTATTGCTGCGACGATTCTCGAGTTACTAATTTACCAGCGCCTGAAATATACCAAGAAATATCAGCTGCACGCTTTCTCCTCTTGAACTGTCAAGCTTCACTTGAACTGATTGTATTTAATTTTATATGAGTTATCATACGGCTGTACCGAACTGTACAGACCTCTGGGTCATGCAGTATTCGGCTGAATAGTAGCGGCAGGACAGAATACGAATAGTGGTCACGTTGCCTACTGCCTGAACCGCGGTATCGCAAAGTGTCAGTAGTCTCATTTTTGTGTACAGTGACTGAATGTAGACGTTGGGAGTTTGAGACTTGGGCAGGTCAATTGTTAGTTAAACGTAATTGTTATTGAAAACTCATTAGTTAATCTTACATTAAATTCAGATTATAGTTGGTCATCTCAGTGATGGATGAGTGAATGCTGTCAGTAAAAATTGGACTATTTCACAAGCCTTTTATCATCCGATCCTACTTTGGAAAGCAAAAGATTAGGAAGTATCGTTCGTCATATACTCTGCTTGTAATAATGCCGTGTGTTTGTGAATTTTATTTAGCATTAAGGAATATTATTATCTGACTTAAAAACGAGGCGCCTCTATCGAGGCTACTCGTAAAAAAGAGGCTGGAGAATGGATTCTAAATAATCCAAATAGTCGCCAGGGTGCTGCAGGCTCTGGAGTTTAGTTCCATCGACGCTCGCTAGAGGTGCGCCTAATCTACAACTTACCTAATAATAAAAAATACAGTGGATAGTACTTGATTCATAAAGTAATGTTATTGTCTACCTACGTCTGATTTACAATAGCCTAGTATGATTATTTTATAATTATATCCTACATCCGTTGATTATTAATATCTTATGTTACCGCAGTGCTTATGCAAGCAGTTCAATAAATTACATAATCAATTACTTACCTTTCACACACCTTTTATCTGTTCATTACACTCTCCGTTTAAGACACAATATTGTCGATAAACTCCATCTGCTAGTGTTAACTCATTTGTGTTTCAGATACAAAGATTGCAATATTGTAGGAAACTTCACCACAGAACTTCAGATATCTTGATTATTGCAAAGCAGAGCTCAGATCATTCCTAGAAATAAAGTCATTTTCAGACTTGCTGGAGCAAGATCTTAAATTCGAGTTATCATCCTTTTTAGAATGTGTCTAATAGAGCGTTTGTCAAGCTAATTGCCCCATTAGTCGTTTTTCAGTGTTGACTTTCAGAGCCAATTTCAATTAATCAATTTAGTGATAATTATAATCATAATTAAATTGCCTTTTCAGAAAATTCCGATGATTGTTCTAATTACAAAGCTCGAACTAATGATTATTCCAATCAATTAGGAACAAAATTTAAAATAGTAATCGTTGCGTTTAGACACCCGTCTAAAGATCATTGACTGACGGTTAATATTTAGGTGTAATTCCCAGGCACCCTTGGGTTGATGCTCATTAATTGTTGATACCGGTCTAATACTCACCATCTGTGTCCACAGTAACGCCGCTCTTTAGTCCACATTAGTCGTAGTTCTAGCAATGCGATCGTCACTTCCGGTTATGTCAGAGGGCGTGACGTAGCGCGTGCTGATTGGTCGTTGAAGACAGCTATTAATACCATAAAGGGGTGGGTAGTAGATTGGACTGAAGCAAAACGCTAACTTTATTTCATCGATTTAATCTATTTCTGTCAATTGATTTTGTAATCGTAATCTCCAAATTTATAAAGCGCCACTTTAAAGCTAAGCGCAGGGCACCAGATTATTCACGAGCGCTGCATCAAATCGAAAGGGTTTTGAATCATTTGGTCATGAAACCAATTCAGATCCCCCATCGATGTCGCCTTACATGATGGTTTTGCTTCATCACGCTACATCACGCTAAATTACGTCAAATAAATTACGTTAGGCTTTGTAAATTTAGTCAACCGGTTATATAAGCCCTAAAATAACGAATGAATTCAATGAGTATTGAACATAACCAGAGCAGTATCATTGGGTGCAATTTAAAGCAAATATTTGTGTCATTTTCATTCGGTTTATTGATATACGTCTGCGGCTCAACTGATATTGAACTGACGAGAAATTATCAGGCCACATTGAGGTAATTATTGGTAACTATGTCACTACAGTTAGTATGTACAATAAGTTAAAGGCCTCATTCGTACAATACCGGTACCTGTTGATTCAATTCGAAATTCGATTCAAATTCGAATATTATCCGGATTCAATTGGAATTTCGATTCGAATATTTTACTCCATAATTCATTCGAATCTAATGAAAACGGGCGATTCGAATGTATGAAGTTCAAACCGTCCACTGGCTTCTTGTGCCTCTGCGCATTCACTTAAAAATTCTAACACACAACTCTCTGGTTGTAGTAGTGTCTTCTTGCCTTCGTGCCCTAACTACCCCATTCTCTTCACTCCCTGACCGCCCTACTCACCGCTTGGCTACCAGAGGTTCAATGGCGGATTCGCACATGAGCAGTGCTCATAACCAATCGAGGAGCTCTGCTTGTCTCGGCCTCTCTATAGTTGGAACCAATTTCCTCTTTCCTGATATTTCTGGAAACTTCTGAAGACTGTCTTATTTGTAAGTGACAGCATTGAATTGAGCGCCTCTGAATCTCTAAGTGGCGATATATGAATGTTTAATTACAATTTCAATATCAATATGGTACAATACGATGTAACACATTTCAATCATTGCATTACGTTATATTGACTCACAATATTATAAATTGTACTTTATAATTATTGGGCTTTGTCGTTAACCAACCCTTCTATGCCGTGAGTGTTCATTCACAATTACTCGCGGCGCTCAATAAATGCATGATGACGTCGACCCTTGATATTTGTCTGTTATTGACTGTTCGAATTTCCGATAATTACTTTAATCAAATTGCCATAAGATGTCGTTAAGGAAAATCAAACGCCTCTTCACGCGTGACTATTTAGACACCTTTAAATCGCTGTCATTAGTTGCTATTATAGTCAAACGCTGACCAAGATATTACTTTACTGGTTGTAGCGATTAACCCGATACAGAAAGCTCCGTCACTGCTCGCACTCTGACAGCACCAGTCCCAAGCGCTGATAAAAGAGGAGGTGACGCTAATGATTCTTGCTATAACAAAGTCCAGCTAAACTGCAATTAACCAAATAATGATATCTGCAACAAATTTCGAGTGATAGGCTTATGCTACGCATTTTAAGAAAAGGAACTAATTCGGGTTGAAAAAGTCTGTGATTTTTATTTGTATACAGACGTAAATTATAATAATTATAGGCCTATACGAAATTTTAAATATATATGTCCACTAAAGATATTCACAAAATTATTTATTAACAAAACAATGCAAAATGTGATCATTGTTAGGTCTTGTTTTCAAAGCGCATGTTCTCACTGTCTCTGTGTCTATCTGTCTCACTCTCTGTCTCTGTCGGTGTCTCCGCCTCCGTCTCTGTCTCTGTCTCCGTCTCCGTCTCCGTCTCTGTCTCTGTCTCTGCCACACGCATACGCACATCGATACACGCAAACCTAAACACACGAACGCACACATACATTACCACATACACACGAATACACACTGCCAATCGTTTCCCAGACATAAACCTTGAACGATATCGTTAAACAGCAAACGAGCGCATCTAACTGAATATAATTCGCGTTAAGAAACCGTTCTGGCGCCTCATAAATTCGTTTTCTCGCTGCGGCCGCACGGCGTCGCTTCGAAGGAGTAGAGATAGCGAGATGGAGGGCGCTCGGTCGATACGTCATAGAGCATCGTTGTGGCGCCATCCAGCGTCTGCTGGAAAATAAAAATAAAACAGGCTTCGAACATGTGTTCAGATCAATTGAGACGTGAATGCTGGAGTCCTCTAGTGAGAGAATGGGGACGAAAATGGACTAATTCTTATCAATGGAACATCTTACTCACAGACAGACAGACAGAGAGAAAGACAGACAGAGAGAAAGACAGAGACTGAGAGACAGAGGCAGAGTGACAGAGAGAATATAGTGAGAGAGGGGCAGAGGCAGAGGCAGAGGCAGTGGACGAGACAGCAACAGATGCAAAGACAGAGATAGGATAGTTTGTACTTAGCAAACTAAACTATTTCGTATTGAATTGTATTGCATTGTATTACATTGTATTGCAGAGTGGGCACAATTAGGGTGCATATAATATATATTTGGGACTTCGTATATTTAATGCGTATGAATGTAAATAAGAAATCATGTTTATTATATATAATACAATAATTTTTATTTCAAGTTTTCAGCACAAGCATCTTCATTTTCACCCTAATATACATAGTGTATTGTCACAGATTTGCAGCGGACATTCTTTAATTCGCACCAGTTGAAGCTTATAATAGCGTTCATGCAGCTGTGACGTCATTTTTTTTACTTTAGCGACATCTGATGGCCATTTTTGATGAATTAAATAGTCAACAATTTCAACAGTCAATAAAAGGCAGTTATCCAGCGTTTAATGGCATCACCATGCATTTATTTAGCGCCGGGTCCAAGCGTTGACGCTGAGTAATTGTGCTTGCACAAGATTGTATATAATAATTTGTAATAAAATATAATATAAAAATATAATAATTTGTAATAAAAGTAGTTTCAGTTTGACGACGCTGCTTGAAAATAAAGATCATTAGCGTCACCTCCTCCATGATGTAGTAGTTGCAGTTTAACGACACTGTGCGATTACAGAAATAATTAGCCTTGCCCTCCCTCTATTTCTAGGCTTAGGACTCGCACTGTTAGATAGCGAACAGTGGTGGACTGGTGGTGTTAACGTCAATCTTTAGGGGTCAGGATGTATCTAAGATATAATTATTTTATGCATAAAATTTTGGTGGTTATATTACATCAGTGGTAATCGTTCTTAGGGTGTCTAAGGTAAAACCATAATTATGTTATAAAAGTAGGTAAGCAGGAATGTTCTTCATGTTGATTCCCAGCAAACTCACAATTTTTTTCACGAGCTGTTAAAAGTTCAGCACAGAATGTATATATAATGTAAAATAGTAGCGAAAAAGAGGTGTTTAACAGAGCACAGTGTAGGGTTGACATAGCTCCAACATTGTTTGCATTCTGCCAGTGCCAGTTCCACGTCTGGACAAACGAAGATAGTGACACAATGTCGTTAATCTGAAAGTGTCGTTAAACTAACCACTACGACTCCTTAAGAAGCCGTCTTGATGACATGACTGTGATCTTGGTATCACGTTCCATTGTTTTGAGGAAATATTTCGTCGACCTTACCTAATCTTATCTAAGTAAGTAAATGAGCAACCAAGTAACTAAATGAATATGTTCTTCATTTGACCAACAGTAGCTTTAAAACTGGGGTTTCTTAAGTACCTCTTTATTGCTTCCAATTCACCCTATATATTTTGTGCTAAAAGTTCGAATTAATAGATTCATTGTCCCACACGATGACCATTTTTCATCAACATCATTTTGAGAATTTAAAGATGCTGCGTTCTAATTTGAAATGATTTTCGTGCAAGATTGCTTGTCTGTGTAATAACACGATCATCGCCGTAGGAGTAGCACTTGACCCAGGTTCTTCATGCAATACCGCTTTAGGCGAATGCTTGCATTGAACCGTAATAGCAGCTAGTAACTTCTAAAATACGTAGAAATACAAGAGTTCTGTATAAATCAACACCACTATCTCTGTCCTCACTGACTTACTAACGAGGACAACCAACGTCGCCCTACTCCTTTATCCACCCTAGGGATTGACAATGATGGGGCCCGACGTTCAAGTCTTACATGGCGCCTACATTTCTTGTCCTCTGGGTTCCCTTCCAAAGCAGTGTCTAGCAAGAGACCTGGCAATCTTCATTAGTCCTCATCCTCCATGTCGCAGTCCCACTGGCGCCGCTGTCCGTAGTAGATCTGTCGACCGCAGCGTAGAAGCGAGAACTGCAATCGGACAGGCGGCCCCCTCGGTCCCTTGGCCACCCCATCCCTGGCCCCCGATCTCCCCACGCGGGCGACTCCCGAATCGCATTAAGCAGATGTTTCGATTATTGACAGGTCGCGTCGATCGTCAAAAGCGGCGATAGCGATGTCTGGGGAGGGGGACTGCACTTACTCTCCGTCTCTGTCTCTGTCTCCGTCTCTGTCTCTGTCTCTGTTTCTGTTTGTTTCTCTGTCTCTCTGTCTCTCTTTGTCTCTCTGTCTCTCTGTCTCTCTGTCTCTCTGTCTCTCTGTCTCTCTGTCTCTGTCTCTCTCTCTGTGTCTCTCTCTCTGTCTCTCTCTCTCTCTCTCTCTCTCTCTTAGTTTTTTCTTCTCACTCTGCCTCTGTGTGTGTGTCTGCCTATCTTTCTGTCTCTCTCACTTTTGTCTCTCTCTCTCCTCTCTCCGTCTTATTCTCTTTCACTCTCTCTACTGTCCTCTCTCCACCAGCCTCTTCGCCCCACTGCGTGTCCGCCTGTATGCCTGGCCGTCTATGTCCGTGGTTCCGGCTTCTGTCACGGATGATGGACTCTGGCGACGGATGTCTAGTCCGGACGTCATGTAGTGACCAGATAAGAGGCTGATGGATCGAGGGAGAGAGGGAGAGTGTGGGATTCTTCCCTTGTCTCCAGACTGACCACTGCAGGAGGAGCCAAACTCAAGACGTTTACGACAGCGCCTAATCGTGAGCTATCATAACCCAAGACCATACTACACTATTGTAATAAAAACATTATGTTTTAGAACGCAATTATATATATGCACCAGAGCAGTGGTTCTCAACCTTTTGAGTCTTAAAGACCACTTATAAACTTGAGTCTATTTCGCGGACCACCACAGAAAGTGTACCACTGGCGCACTATGGCTATTATTATTATTATTATTATTATTATTATTATTATTATTATTATTATTATTATTATTATTATTATTATCATTATCATTATAGTATAAAGTGTAATGATTTGTAATATAATAACTATAACTATAGCAATAGAAACTATGCAACTCTAACTTAAAGTATAATAACTTTGATAAAACCATAATTTTAACATTGAGAAATTGTATCTGTTTTACATGTTTTTGATTTTAAAAAGATGGATCGAAAGAGAGTGGGGCTCCTGCTCACGGACCACAGTTTGAGCACTTTTGCTCTAGAATACATCTCTAGAATACATAGAGTACCATAAAGTACCATAGAGTACCATAGAGTACCATAGAGTACCACAGAGTACCACAGAGTACCATAGAGTGGCATAGACGATAATCCAATATAACACAGAGCAGTTCAATGCAATGAGGCATGGCAATCTGACCTATAAACGAGCCAATGGCGAAGCAGAGAAAGACGAATGAGCGTAGGAACACTCATGGAACAGACATGTCCCCGTTCCTCGTTCTAACATCGTCCATAATTGGTCAAATAGATGCAAGCACCTGCCTCTGGCGCCCTGTAATTCCCTCGCCTGCATGCAGCAACATAGCCAAACGGGCGACGACCACAAATTACATTCCCACTTAATTACATTACGCCGATCAAATCAAATCTCGTTGGGCTTGGAATCCGTAACCACTTGGCGGGATTTGGGCTAGGATACACAGAGCCCAGTTGCTATGCAGCGTTTTCATGCATCTACGCAGTGATATTGAATTAGGCGCAGTGAACGAATTGTAAGAGTCTGGTTAGGGTGAGTCTAGGATCGAAATCCGGAGGAGGGGCGAGAGGGATCTGACCTCCGTGTGACCACTGTCAGCGCCGGGATGAAACAGAAGGCCAATCGTCTCCACACGCCCAATAGATTTGGTGCATCGCGCTACTGACCTGCGACGAAAGGGATTTTATCATCTGGTCGAGTAATGGTTACTTGGAGGGAAATGTCAGGGATGCTTTCAAATGACGTGATGTGTAATGTAATGCCCATCATCTTGTAATGTAATGTAAAGAGTTCATAGATTTTTGAAGTTACTTAGAGTCACACCAAAGCTGTATCAGCTGAACACCGGCGCTATATGAAGACAGGTCTGCAGTGGCCAGGATTCTATGTGGGTTCCTGAGCAAGGTCAGAGTTCGCTGTAGGTTAAAGTTCGAGAAGGTCGGAGTTGGGCCAGGTCAGAGTCCGCGAAGGTCAAAGACTCAAAGTTTGAGAAGGTAAGAGTTCGGGAAGGTCATAGTTCGGGTAAGGTCAGATTTCGAGAAGGTCTGAGACTCAGAATTCGAGATTGTCAGAGTTCGAGAAGGTCATAGTTCGGGTAAGGTCAGACAGAGTTCGAGAAGGTCAGAGTTCGTGTAAGGTCAGAGTTAAGGAAGGTCAGAGTCGGCAAGGTTAAAGTTATGAAAGGTTAGGGTTGGGAAGGTCACACTTTGGGGAAGATGATAACTTGGGGAAGGTCATTGTTCGGGAAAGGTCAGAGTTCGATAAAGGTCACGCCTAGGAGTCTGACTGTATTTTCATTCTACTATGCTGTAAGCAGTAATTGTTCTTCCTATTTAGAAGTCACCAAAAACAGCGGAAATCTATGCTGTACCAATACGCTTAATATCACTGATATTGATAGTTTTGGTCAACATCACGACTTAATAATATTTTTCATTGACAATATTTATTTACCCGGTAACAAATAACGCTAAACGCATTAATTTAATAACTAGAACAAATCGCTTTTCAAAACAAGAAAACTCAGGTCATACAACTATTTGTTTCCCAACATCTATGGATCAACGAAGCAAATTCTTCAGGTTTCCTGTGTAATAGGGAACTTACCGAGCCCGGTGCGTTTTGCCCGCCAGCCCTTTCGTTCCTCACCCCGTGGTCCGTGGAATGTTCAAACAGGCGTTTCTACCGATCACGTTCGGTCAGTCGGTCAATAATCACCGGCTGGACATCGACTGACCGCGCTGGACTTAGGAAGACCACCGCCACACGAGTGGACGTCTGTGAGAGAGCAGTGAATGCAAAACCAAGTCACGTGATCATCTGTAAAGCAGTGGTCTTCCTGTCTCTCAAACTCCTCTACTGCTGGCACTCAGGCAGTGCCAGTCCCAAGCGTAAATAAAGGAGGAGGTTGACTCTAGTGATCTTTTGTCATTACACAGTGTCGTTAAACTGAAGCTACAACCTACCTCTCATCAACACCACAGTCTTACATTATTTTGAGGCGATACAGTTACAGAAGGCAGCAATAAAGATGATTAGCGTTGCCCTCCTCCTTTACCGTGGCTTTTGACTAGCAGTACAAGAGTATGGAAGTGGCGGAATCTACTGCAGAATGAAATCCTATAAGTTTGCAGGATATCGCGTCCATGCGCTACTACAGAGAGATCGAACTGCGTCGACTGCTTAGCGAGCGACTCTATATGCAAGTGAGTGCGGGTCTCGGGTTGCATCTAGAAAGGGCCACTAATAGTTCTTTGGTAGTCGTTTCAGCTTAACGACACTGTCTGGTAACATAGATCGTCAGCGTCGCCCTCTCCCTTATCTAGGTTTGAGACTGGCACTGAGAGACTAGAGAATAGCAGCGAGAGAGAGACAGACAGCGAAAGAGTGAGACAGAGAGACAGAGCGAGGCAGTAAGACAGAGAGGAGAAGTAGAGAAAGAAACAGGGATGGGGGAGTATGGATAGATAGATAGATAGATAGATGGATATAAAAAAGAAATAGATGGATAGATAGATAGATAGATAGATAGATAGATAGATAGATAGATAGATAGATAGATAGATAGATAGATAGATAGATAGATAGATAGATAGATAGATAGATAGATAGATAGATAGATAGATAGATAGATAGATAGATAGATAGATAGATAGATAGAGAGACAGACAGACAGACAGGCAGACAGACAGATAGACGGATAGACGGATAGACAGACAGACGGACAGAAACAGACCCGAATTCTCTTGGCTTTCAAGACAGACCGCTTCTGACCGCTGAGTGAAATCCGTCTGAGCCGTAGACTTGATTTATGAAGCCACGCAGGACTTGGTCCGACGACTCATCTCGATCCGCTGTGAAAAGCGGCTGATTTACGATCCAATCCTCGTCTCAGCTCTATTCTCCGCTGCACGGCCAGACCCGACGAATAAGCTCCCGTTGAGCAAACAGACGCTGACTACAGGCGTTTAGCTGCTGCTTAGATAGGCGCTTTGTTTAGCCGCTTAGAATGGTCATTCAACATGACGGTTCCAGTCCCAGCCGCTTAGTCCAGCCGCCTAGTTAAGCCCACGAGTAAAGCAGTATTGGATGGACCAACGTATAAGAGGATATGACCACTAAGAAGAAACGGGTTTCAGGTTCTACTAGAACATAATATACGCAATATATAAACACACACATACACACACACACACACACACACACACACACACAATGTGTGTGTGTGTGTGTGTGTGTGTGTGTGTCGGCGCGTTTATATTAATGATCAAGAGCTTTTATGAGAATTAGTTCGATTTCAATGAGGTCTATAGCCTGCATAAACAGCCTGCAGACAGCGCGTCCTCTGTCGGTGCAATAACATCCACGGATGGTGTTATCGTACGCTGGCACTAATCCATCGACGATTTCAGACGAACACGTGACCACTCGTTAACTGGATACCCGACCCTGACCTTTGATCCTCCGCCCTTCACCCTCCACCCTTGACCCTTTACATTTAATCTCTGACCTTTGACCATGACCCCGATCCTCACCCTGACGTATTTGACCAACATTAAAACCATACGTAAGCTTATGAATATATTGTGTATGTTGATACTTTAGAAAAGGTGTCTAAGTTGACAGTGTACGACCCGAAGCCCATGTGCTTTTTACCATCGGTCATGTATGCTCACTGTATAAATGTGTAGATAACAAGACAGCGATAACAAGTATTGTCTAGTATTGCCTTGTCCAAAAACGGTTCTTGCGTATCGATGATATAATTAGCGTTCGTCCAATGAGGTCTGTCTCTGATAAAAACCGACGGCATAGTCTACTCTGCTCTGCACCGGGAGAACTCCAAAGGCAACCTTAGAGATCCACAAATACCCAGGATTCATTGCGACGCAGGCCCAGATACGGGATTACCGAGAGGCAAAACAATTCCCAATCGCGACATCTGGCGTCGGATAGAACACGGACTGAAGCGTATATCAGATAAATCTTCAAATCGATACAAGTTGTTCAAATGAACGCCTCCACTGTTCGCACTCTGACGGTGCCAGTCCCAAGCCTGGACAAAGGAGGAGGGTGACGCTTATTATCTTTGCTGATGGCTATTTCATTGATTGATCAATGGTTTGGTTGATGGTTGGTTATCAATTGATTGATTGATTGAATGATTGATTGAATGGCTGACTGATTTATTGATTGGATTGTTGGTCGGTCGGATGGTTGGCTGGATTTAGTGGTAGTGAATGAACATTTTTGAGTCCGATAACGGATAACGTAGGCCTATTCGTGAAATAGATGCTAATACAACGAAGAGACAGAGAGAGACAGACAGAGACAGACAGAGAC
>OY365819.1:2646618-2673737 GCA_959347315.1 Bimastos eiseni | reverse complement strand
AGAAGCTGAGACAGAGGGAAATACGGGTGGGTAGGCAGCCATATAATCGGATTGTCCACGCCAACATAGTTACCGGATTCATTGCCAGACAGAGAGACACAAACACATAGACAGACGGACAGACAACCAGAAAGAGAGAAAGAGTGAGATAGACGTGAGGTGACATTGAGAGGCCGCATTGCTTCATTCCTGCGTGGCAGCGTGAGAAGAAGAAGAAGAAGAAGAAGAAGAAGAAGAAGAAGAAGAAGAAGAAGAAGAAGAAAGAAGAAAGAAGAAGAAGAAGAAGAAGAAGAAGAAGAAGAAGAAGAAGAAGAAGAAGAAGAAGAAGAAGAAGAAGAAGAAGAAGAAGAAGAAGAAGAAGAAGAAGAAGAAGAAGAAGAAGAAGAAGAAGAAGAAGAGAAGAAGAAGAAGAAGAAGAAGAAGAAGAAGAAAAGAAGAAGAAGAAGAAGAAGAAGAAGAAGAAGAAGAAGAAGAAGAAGAAGAAGAAGAAGAAGAAGAAGAAGAAGAAGAAGAAGAAGAAGAAGAAGAAGAAGAAAGAGAAGAAGAAGAAGAAGAAGAAGAAGAAGAAGAAGAAGAAGAAGAAGAAGAAGAAGAAAGAAGAAGAAGAAGAAGAAGAAGAAGAAGAAGAAGAAGAAGAAGAAGAAGAAGAAGAAGAAGAAGAAGAAGAAGAAGAAGAAGAAGAAGAAGAAGAAGAAGAAGAAGAAGAAGAAGAAGAAGAAGAAGAAGAAGAAGAAGAAAGAAGAAGAAGAAGAAGAAGAAGAAGAAGAAGAAGAAGAAGAAGAAGAAGAAAGAGAAGAAGAAGAAGAGAAGAAGAAGAAGAAGAAGAAGAAGAGAAGAAGAAGAAGAAGAAGAAGAAGAAGAAGAAGAAGAAGAGTTGAACTGAATGAAGAATCGACCGATGCTCTCTGTTGCATCTGTTGGAGACGGTCAATAAGCTAATCAAATCGTTCGACGTACGACAAACAGCAGAAGGCAAGACAGACAGACAGACAGACAGACAGACAGACAGACAGACAGACAGACAGACAGACAGACAGACAGACAGACAGACAGACAGACAGATAACAGACAAACAGACGAACAGACAGACAGGCAAACAGACAGACAGACGTACGTATGGACGGACAGACAGACAGACAGATAGACTGACAGACGTACGGATGGACGGACAGACAGACAGACAGATAGACTGACAGACGTACGGATGGACGGACGGTCGGACTGACAGAGAGGCTGACTGATAGACAGATTAACAGACAGACAGACGGAACTGAATTTTTAAGTTGATTAAAGGCACGAATTCTGTGAAGGTTTCAGATATGCATGGAGCAACAGCAGAACAAATGGCTAATGTGATCGGAGAGACTAAGGCTATGGTTAAAAGTCACGCTCTGCGGATAGCAGAACCCAGTTAAGGTAGATGCCACAGTGGAACTGGCCGCCACAAGACGTCATTCCACGCAAATATAACGATTGCATAAAACACCTTTAAAACGTTATTGAGCAAAGTTATATATATATATTCGATGACTTCTTTCAGAATTTATTTAGACAAAACAGAAGGGTCGCTAAACAGCAACTATAATCAATCAGCTCCGAAGACGCTTTAAGACTTTCCTATTCATAACCTAGCACACAGCATTGACTTCCGTTGAGGGTGCTACTGATTGCTAGCGGCGCTGTACAAATGTTCGATTGCATCACATAAAGTCGTACAGGATGACAATATAAATTACGCTATTAATTATATTATTGAACACCTCAACGGCTTCTCTTTGTTTGTTTGTTGCTAATTATTATTAGTGTTGATCACAGTAGCCTAGTGTCAAAACATAGGATTTCTAGATTTCATATTTTATGTATGTGGAAGTTTTCATTGAAATTCAATTTTATCTTTGATTGTGTATTCTGCATGCGAAAGCGGACGCCCAAAGATTGACTTTAAGTGACACTTTACAACGATTTACTACGATTACGACTAGACTCGGGTTTTATCCGTTTCTAGTTCTACGCTATTTTCAGTCATAAGATACCCCCAAGGGCGAAAAAAATGCTTTCGTTAGACACCTTTAAAACACTGTGCAATATGGCCGTGTATATTTGCCAACCGCTAACGGTAAATAATATCACTTCACCTAAGACTCCTAAGTCAATATGACTGTGTTGACCAATACCTTCTACTAAGAAAACCCGTATTAAAGATGTAGAGTATTACATAGGTAGGAGTGTAAGAATTGAGTCTCGCTTGAATGCCTGTCATTGCCCGCCAGTAACCTAAACTCCGTCGCTGCTTGCACACTGAAAACGCCAGTCTCAAGCCGGGATGAAAGAGGAGGGCGACGCTAATGATCATTGTTATAACACAGCGTCGTTAAGCTGAAACTACCAACGCCAATACCCAATCCTTTTCCCTGGTTCAACCTTGTCTAACAGACGACAACATAATTTGGATGGATGGATGGATGGACTGAGCAATTATCCGATGCCAACAGGCACTGAGTCCACTGCAGCAGTTGACCGCGCTGGTCATTTGACGCTGCTGCCACTGAGTGACCACTAGTAGTGACCACACATTCACCTTCCGAATTCGCTCAATATTGGCGGAACTAACGTTGCTGGTGCCTTGAGCATCTTCTGTTCGGTTGATGAGACAGGAATAGAGATGCTGGGATGAGAATGAGCTTATTTTCCAGTGGTTATTTTTCGTATTTTCGACTGTTGAACTGATTGTAAGATGCGGAAAACGGTAAGGATGAAATGGAGAATGGATTGGATGCTCTGTGTTGCTGTCCTTCTGTCTCTGCAACTGGATGGTGATGCGACGACTGGAAACTTCGGTAAGTGATGGATGGATGGATGGATGGATGAATGGATGGATAGATGAATTGATGGATGGGTGTGTGGGTGGATGGATTGATTGATGGATGGACGGATGGATGGATATATCAGAGGAAGAGTAAGGGAGAGACGGTAAATAAAACAGGATCAGTTTTGGTGCGTCCCTATCATCATCATAAGCAGCAGCATCATCATCATTTTTATTATTATTATTACCGAATTTGACATCACCCTTCTTCCAACATCTTGCTCAGAAGTGCACACGCCTCGACGGCGCAATTGCAGTTGTACAGCAGTGCAATGGTGTGCGAAGGACTTGCTCAAGGTCCCTACACAGTGACTGACCCCTCGGACGAGGCTCGAACCCGCGCGCTCAGCACACACTGAACGTTACGGGCCGACTGCTCTAACCGATCAGCCACTGTGCCACAAGCATCATCGTCATTATCATCATCATCGTCATTATCATAATCATCACCATCGTCATCGTCATTGTCATCGTCATCATCATCATCTTCATCGTCGTCGTCGTCGTCATCATCATCATCATCATCATTAATTATTATTATTATTATTATTTTTTATTAAAACAACAATTTTATATAGCTTCCCTGGAGAGTGCCTGCCCAGCGCTTTTGCTACAATCATAGATTAATTAATTAATTGCTACAATAAGAGGGTTATTATAATGACATAAATTATGCGTTTAATATGGGCATAAAGTCTAATTATATCACGGATTATATATCTCTTCTGCTTTGTCGGATAGTTTGCATAGCTCAATGACGACACAAAAATATGGTCATAAAACTTGGACTAATAATTGAAATGACAGAGTCAACGGCGATTGATTATTAAGCCATCGTCACCTATTGGCTGACTTGATGAACTGATGATGAGGATGATGACGACGATGATTATGGTTTAACGACATCTTGCGACTGCCAGAGAAGTCGACCACACGTTATTCATGGAGGCATCCGCTACATTTTAGCAACAAGTGATTATTGTGGATTCTCTTTCATTCAAAACGCCTCCATTATGCTAAGTCTGTTATTATTAATCCACAGTTTTAGGTCGTCATATGACATCTATGAAACATGTACAGTACAGTGCAAAGAAATTCATAGTGTATGAAAGACACCATTCAAAACTGTTTGAATTTTAAACTGTCATTTTTTAACTAGATCCAAGGTCAGTAAGTCTGTTTTACCATTTTAGATTTATATAGCCAAGTTTGAACAGATTTCTGAGGTGTCTAAGAGAGTGATTAATTTATTAAGATTGCACAGCGGCTGTAATGGCAGTTTAACGACACCGTGTGATAACAAGGATCATCAGCGTCGCCCACCTTCTTTATCCAGGCTTGGGGCAGGCACTGCCTGAGTTGTTGCAGCGGCGCAGTTAAAAATGTCAAAGTTTATTGTTGTGTTGTTTTCATATTTACGTGGATAACGATTATATCTGGATACGTAGACATCTGACGATTCACCGTTGCTTTTCAAGGCTGTCCACAACTGTTGAACTCACGACACGGGTACCCGTCGATCCGCACGGTCAGGGTACCCGGGTACCCGACCTCGCGAATATTTTTCAGGAAATGTAGAGAATTGCGCATTTTTACGGAATGTCGGGCACCCGGGAATCGATTTCATTGCCCAGGTAGTCAGCGAATATGACCAACGGAATATTTATGGCGTATGTTCAGGTACACGTTGACAGTCCTAACGCTTTTCTGACTTTGCAGTCGGTTCTTTGCCGTTAATACCGAATTCGTACAGGCGGCTAGCGTGTGATGCAAATAAAGCTACTAACAGCATCTGTTGAATATATCGTAGCGTCTGCAGCTATTTCAAAGGTGTTGAAATGGTGCCCTGCGTTATCCGCTGTAGAACGAGATCACATCACTAACAGTATATATATATATATATATATATATATATAAAATATATAATATATATATATATATATATAAACATAAAGTTTCCAGGGTGTGCAAACAGAGCGTAGACTAAGCTATTGTTTTATGTGATTAGAGCATTCATCAAGGTCGTCGATCTCAGTCACTTTCCTTCCGTCTTGGGTATACTCTTGGCGCATTTGATGTTATGATCCAAACAGTCTAATGACACCTTGTGGCTCCAGATCCCGTTGTTTCCATTTCCACCTAATTAGCCACGTTGAATGCAACCTAATTCAAGTAGCTCCTTGCCTGCTGATCAATGATTTTATAATTACAAAGATGATTAGGGACGCACCCTTAATACATGCTTGAGACTGGCACTGCATGGATCCGTGGTATAAGAATAGCTACGGCCAACAAAGGCCATTGCCGTAGAAACAAATTAGTTTGGCGCATTAAAATAACTATTCTACTAACTGAATTACAGTTATTGTTTCAGTTTAGCGATTCTTGTGATTTATAGCAGAGATGATTAGCGCTGCCCTCCTTTTTGGGACTGGCACTGCATTCATATATTTCAACGACAAGCAGTGCAGTTTCAGTTTAGCGATACTTCGTGATTGCAATGATAATGCAAGCGTGGTCCTCCTTCAATATGCTGTCTTGGAATTGTCACTGCAATCGAATGCTAAGAGGATGTTGTCAAGCAAAATAAATTAGTGGTGATGTTAATATATGCGTTATTTGAACGCCTTTTAGAGGTGTCTAAGCAGAGAGCTGTGGTTGCATTGTAAAGCATGACTATTATGCCTGCAATGTTACAATCCATGGTACATTCCTTCCAGAAGTAAGAAAACATTACTACCCGGCTGTCAAGTCACCACAGACCATAAATATATATGCACTAAATGAATCACAGCGTCGAACCGATTGCCCCTTTCCGCAATCGCTGGCTGTTATCAACGGATGGGAACCTCCCCCCAGATTACATCAGTACTGATGATGTAATCAAAAACCATGGAACAACAGGTTCCCCGAACGAAGATTTAGTTACGTTAATTTATATAGCGCCCTTTCCTGGCGATTTCCCCGACGTAGCACAGCGCGTGAATTATTAACAGACATGGGCAGTGATGAACGGGAGGAAATGCGCGCGATGGGAGTTAGGGAAAGGTCTGAAAAAATTGGGAGGGGAAGTTTGGATGTATGACTGTGTGGGAATGAGATCGTGGAGCATTTTGTGAATTGTGTGCGGGATGTACATGGAGTGAGAATGGATGGGTGCGTATGGAGGGAAAAGTTTTTGGATGATTGGACGGAGTTTGGAAAATATAGATGAAGAAGGAATTGGTGATGTGAGAAGATCATGGGTGGCAAGCTTAGAAAGAGTGGTCTAATGTGGTGGGAAATAATAGGGAGGAGAAGTTTGCGGATTTTGGGTAATCTTGGTGAGGAAAATAGGACATCATGTTCTATTATGTCCTGTCTATCCCAACTGATTTTGTGAGGACATATGCGAGTAACAGAGGGTGTTTGTTAGAAAATCTGAGGCGAGGAAAGCGGGCTTCAGGATATCCGGGACGGGATAGAGTGGGTGGATTAATGAAGATTTCGGTTTGGGAGAGGGAATGTCGGACCGCTAAGCATTGTGAGCCCATATATACTGCCATGGGTCCCTAGGCACCGCAGTCACGGGCCTCCTAGACAAAAGGAATTGGAAAAAATTGACAGTTACGGTTCTACTTTAAATTAATTTTTTGTCAAATGTCAGTAATATTAAATAGTTCATTAACTTGGTAAAACTGATTATAATATCTTGCATAAGTTGATTAAGTGCCTGGTCGGGGCCCCTAAAGATCGCCGGGCCCCTGGACAGTTTGGCCCCTCTGTCACCTCTGTCGGCGGGCCTGGACAAGGTGGTACTGTGAGAGTGGAATGAGGAGGAAGAGGGTGATTGGCTAAGAGCGAAGGGGGCATGATGGAGGCGTTGCCATCGGCGATCGATGCAAAATCGTAAAATGTTTACCCAGATCACAGCTGCTGGAACACCCGATGTGAATTGACGGAGTGTTATTAGGAGAGCAAGCGTGGCAGTTCCTACGGAAAAGCAACCTATGCGCTGACGACATTTCATCGTCGTCTTTGCACTGATTACCCAGCAGCACCAGGGCGCTCAATCGGTCGGCGCACTCCATCTGACCAAGCGCATGGATATTGTTCAGTACGTTTTCTACTCGCTCTGCTGGTCTCGAGAATGGGAAATATGACCGAAGAATGTAAGGGACATATGCATTGGACACTGTAATGCGTACTGAATATTACTGGTTAGCGCTGGGTCTGTAGCCTAACGATTGCGGCTTCGATCTCGCTGAGCAGACTCTGTCTATCGATACTAAGACCAGTTGCTCCCTATCAATCATGCATCCGTTTGCCCCAACCGGGTATTTGCGAGCACTGTTACTGCATAAACAAACATATGACCAAATATGTTGAGATAAACGGGGAAATATGGTTCTTATCAAAGTCGATGCAACGATGACGCAATGCAACAAACTACAATAACAATCACTTGAAACTGACCTTAAGGGTCTAACCCGATTTTTAACTTTTTGCAAGGTGATGCAATAATTATTTCCACCTCTGTACATTGAAACATGGCAACCAATAAGGACCACGGGAAGAGATAGGTCTGTAGGTCTGCAAATCAGTGCAAGTTACCTAACAGATGAAAATCAGAACCGAAGTCTTACTCCAGTCGATGCGATTTATTTGTCGACGACTTCGCGCGCAGGTGGCCAATCGGATCTCTGTACTCGGACGGATACCATCTGTTGAATATTCATGAGCCTCGTTCTGCTCTCGGCGTTGAGGTCAGACCTCAATCTTTCGGAGTCGCCATAAACAACGCCTGACGTTGGCGTGGACCATGCGTCGGCCGCTTTCCCTCTCTTCCCCGTCGATCGGTGCTAATCCAAGGGATGAATGGGGGAGTTAACCGACCACAGTCCGTGTCAATTGCCCACTGCCGAGGGGGTGGGAGTCGTTGGTGACGATAAGAACCGCTGCCGTGAAAGGGATTGGAATGGATGCAGGAGGCGATTGAGCGCTGGAATTACCACGGACAGTATCGTCTACGTGGATGTGCGTCACAGTGTGTCTCTGTGTGTGTGTCTGACTGTCTGCCTGTCTGTGTGTGTTTGTGTGTGTGTCTGTCTGTCTGTCTGTCCGTCTGTATACCTATATCTCGACCTATGCAGTATTTCTGGATGTGTAATATCTGCTGGGTTTCTGTCTGTAAGCAATCCTTCAAGTTTCCAGAATGTCAGTTAGTCATTCAGTCAGTGAGTGAGACAGAATATAAGTTATTGATTCGGTTATTCGGACATCATTCGGTCATTAATTCGGTCAACAGATTCGGTTATTGATTGACAACATTAATAATTCGGTTATTGATAACACTTCGACAGCGATGAATACAATGATCGGTTATTGATTCGGTCAATGAGTCTTAATTCGGTCATTCGGACATTCGTTCGGTCCTCATTCGGTCATTGAGTATTCATTTGGTTATTCATTCGGTCATTCGGTCATTTTAGTCGGTCACCTCAGTCAGTCTTTCTAATTGTCTGATTTTGTCCTTTTGTCATTCTTACTGTAGTTACTTTGAACGCGTCAGTCACTCATACATACTTATATATATATATATACTACAGATATATATAGAGAGAGACATGCTCACATGCATCAAGCAATGCATTCATACACACATGTATGCGTAAGCTTACGTATAAAATATATTTGTTCATTCATCGTACATTAAATACATATTGTATATATATATTATATATAATTACATATTATATATATGTTATATATATATATATATTGCTGAACCCATATGTTGGCATTAGTCGTGATGGTTCATTGCGTTTCCATAGCAACCTGCCGGAAGAGCCTCGGAATGCAGTCAGGTGCGTTGCCTGACAACGCCATTTCCTCGAGTTCCGCCTACGACGAACCCAGTGTAGGAGCGATCAACGCCAGGTGAGGATTTTGTCCATCCATCCATCTATCCATTCATCCATCCATCCATCCATTCATCCATCCACCAATCCACCCATCCACCCATCCAAGCATCCAATCATCAATCCATCCATCCATCCATCCATTCATTTGCATTTTATTTTGCACTCAGCGTTATAAACCATTGCGAGTCCACTTATTTCGATATTTATCTTGACGTTTTGAAAGCTCTCTTTCAAAACCTGTCAAAGATTCACGATAACAATAACGAACATTAGCGAAAGCGGCTTCTGTCTAATAACACTTCGACAGCAATGAATACAATGATCATTGACGTCGTCCTCCTCCTTCTTTTGTCTTAGGACTGCTTTTAACTCAGTACATTGCATTTTAACTTAGTGCAGGTATCAGTCAATGCTGTCCCAGGGTTTATATATAGCAAGGAAGAGTAGCGTTTCAAGGGTGTCTTACGATCTCCTATATCATTTTCGATTGATTTTCAGGATAAGAACGGAGCGAAACGGGGGAGCGTGGTGTCCGAAGAACCCCATCTCAAAGAATGTCTACGAATGGATAGAGCTTGACCTTCAGGAGATGAAGGTCGTCACACAGGTCGAAACTCAAGGACGCTTCGGAAATGGACAGGTAACGCCGTCTCTACTGGTCTGGTGATAAATGGTCTGGTGATAAATGGTCTGGTGATAAATGGTCTGGTGATAAATGGTCTGGTGATAAATGGTCTGGTGATAAATGGTCTGGTGATAAATGGTCTGGTGATAAATGGTCTGGTGATAAATGGTCTGGTGATAAATGGTCTGGTGATAAATGGTCTGGTGATAAATGGTCTGGTGATAAATGGTCTGGTGATAAATGGTCTGGTGATAAATGGTCTGGTGATAAATGGTCTGGTGATAAATGGTCTGGTGATAAATGGTCTGGTGATAAATGGTCTGGTGATAAATGGTCTGGTGATAAATGGTCTGGTGATAAATGGTTTTATGTTAAATGGTCTGGTCGTAAATTTACATAATATGTAAATATACCACCAGACCAGAACATATATTATATTATGTATCTGCAATGGTTAAGTGTTTAGAAAAAATGGATAAATGACTGAATAGACGGATTTATCGTACTGTATTGCACTTAAGCATTTATAGAACGCCTCTAGTAGCGTGAATTATTCAGAAGCTCTGCCATTGCGATAGTCCCCGCGGGAAGACGTAGGTTTTGATAAAATCGAAAGAAGATGAGAGACTGCAAGATAGAATTTTAGATTGATCAGAAGGAGAAAGCGCATTCAACACACAGAGGGACCAATTGAAGCAAAATTCCAGACTGAGTCATCGCTGTTCTACTTCGTGGATGGGTGAATAAATGTGCTGGCGAATGAAGGGATTTATGGATGTATGAATTTAAAATTAAAATTGAAATTCTTAAATTTGATACCACCCTTCGTCCAACATCTTTTGCTCAGAAGTGCACACGCCTCGACGGCGCGATTGCAGCTGTACTGCAGAGCAATTGTGCGCACAGGACTTGCTCAAGGTCCCTACACAGTGACTGACGCCTCGGACGAGGGTCGAACCCGCTCACTCAGCGCACACTGAGTGTTACGGGCCGACTGCTCTAACCGATCGGCCACCGTGCCACACAATGAATGATTGAAAGGATAGATGAGGATCTCTTGACGGAGCATGTGTGGTCAAAAGCTTAATGGCGCTATATTAATAACTTGTTGGTTCTTAGTACACGCTCTTTCACCGTAATTACTGAGCGCAGTAGGGGTTAACTGCTGGTATTAGATTGTTATCAATTGGTTGATAGTTAGTTGATAGTCATCTTAATCATTCGAATTTCTTTGGTGAAGTCTGAGTTCTCTTTCAGAGTATGTCTCCAGTGTTTTGTGGCGGCCAATGACCATGGCCGTTTACACAGACCTTAACCTGCATGTTATATAGCGCCTACATGTGTTATGTGATTGCTAGTTGCCGGTTGGATTGGATTGGTCCTCAGTTTAATGACATCTTATGGCAACAAAGGCCATTCATATTGGTTGTAATTATGTCGAGTAGTTTTAGGCGTTAGACCTCGTGTTTAACAATACTGACTTATAAATAACTTTGGGTTAGACCGATTAAAAGGTGTACAAGTGGAACTTTGCACCTCTTCATTATATACGTCCTGTGAATGCCAGTAATATAGCGGTGGTGGCAATTGCAGTTTTAAGACACTGTGTGATAACACAGATTATTAAGGTGGCCATCCTCCTTTAACAAGATTTGGGACTGGCACTAAGTTTTGGTGTTCTGTTATTATAGCTACCAAAAGCGTAGGCATTGTCAATATAATATGCCAAACACTTGATCTTAAATGTATATGTAAGAAACGAAACATGTTAAAGGTGTCTAATACGTTCGCGCGCAATTTCTCGTAATTTTAACGTTGAACGCCATCTTGTTGCTGCAAGAGCCGTTCGCATCTACATTGCTTTGCTTTTTCATTTATTATTGGCTTGATCCTGGGACCAATACTATAGTCTAACGGCGCCTAAAGGCAGCCATTGACTTCAGTAGAAATGGTAACGGAAGAAGAGTTGTCGAATCACGTTGCGATTGCAATCTAGCAATAACATCGAGGTTGTGATGCTGTGACATCATGGTGTAGTTTGGTAAACAACAGCCTTTGAGATCATAAGACGAAGCTAAACAGCACCTAGCTAACTTGGAATAGAAATTCATATAAGTCAGGAACTGTTCGAGATCATTTAACACCTCTTTTAAGAAATGGCCCTGGTCCTTAAAAGGGTGTTCGCCCGAAAAGGGAATGTGACTCGTTTGTGTAAGCAGATCCAAAATTGAGTGCTGTACAAATTACAATAATTGCAAGAATCAAATTTCTGTCGCGGTTAAACTCTGAATCCAAATTCCAAATCAACGGAAATGTGTCAAAGTGCGCATGGACTACATTCTAACAGAGCAACGAAGTCGCGACTGACATCAGGTGATGAAACAGTGCAGTTTTAGTCGAGATTTAGGCTACAAATGTAATTTCTTTATCATCGTCCAGTTTTCTTTATAATTTGTTCTCATATGTAGAATAAACTGTTGAACACAAACTCACAGTATCGGGGTGCGAGAGTTTCAGCGAATCGAGCGGTATCTCTGAGCATGCTGTGGAAATTGCCGTCTTTACTAATCGCAACATTCACCCTAAGCATGTCGTACCCTCACCCTCACGATGTCAGTTAACTTTTCTTAAACCCACATGACGCCGATTATCCATACGCACCCCGATACTGCACGTTGTCCAGAGTCAGAACTATGACTTGCAACCCCGGAACATTCCTCCACCTCTATGGTTAGAATAAGCCATACTGGAAAACTGGAAAAGTACGAGAAGGAACGCTACTAATTAAATACCTTTTTACTTATTCCCATTTTTAATATTTAGACCGCTAACCAGGACTATAAATAAATTTGATCTCGGGTATAAAATTGGTCGGAAAAAGTTTGTAAGAAGTCTATTAAACACATAAAACTACTTATGCTCAGGTCTGGAAACAAAAGCTTTAAGTTATTTGGTGTTTTGAGCTTTCTAGGGTTTTTAGGCATTATATTGTTTTAATAAAATTTTGCGTGCTTGTGTGTGGTGCTGTGCTATTTTGGTGCTATTGCGCGTTCTTGCGTTCTTAGGTATTCTGTTGTTTTAATTAAGTTGTGTGTGTGTGTGCGTGTGTGTGTGTCTGTGTCTGTGTGCGTGTGTGTGTGTCTGTGTGTGTGTGTCTGTGTGCGTGTTTGTGTGTGTGTCTGTGTGCGTGTTTGTGTGTGTGTCTGTGTGTGTGTGTCTGTGTGCGTGTGTGTGTGTGTCTGTGTGTGTGTGTGTCTGTGTGCGTGTTTGTGTGTGTGTGTGTCTGTGTGTGTGTGTGTGTCTGTGTGTGTGTGTGTGTGTGTGTGTGTTTGTGTACGCGGGTGTGTAAGAAGGCCGAACGCTGATGTCCTGATACTTTGACATTATGGTGTTGTTGTGCAGAGGACAACAGCCTAAAAATTCTAGATTCAAACATCCCAATGCATTCTGTAGCATTTAGACACCTTTAAATCGCTTTCAACCGTTACTATATAAATTAACTCCCCCCCCCATTTGTATCACTCAGCCTGTGCAAGTCAAAAGCCTGTATAAAGGAGGAGGGCGACGCTAATGATCTTTGTTACCTCACAATGTCGTTAAACTGCAACAACCTACCTGCTGCAAACCTCTAATTAAGAATTGTTGCAAACCTCAGAACTCCTCCGCTGCAAGAACTCATGCAGTGCCAGTCCCAATCCTGGATACAGGAGAAGGTCGACGTTAATCTTTGTGATCTTTGTTATCACATAGTGTTGTTAAACTGCAACTACCACCACGCTTCAAACCTCTGATTTCGCGACATCAAGTTCCGCCCTCGCTCGGAATTGAACCTCTGATCACTCGACTGATAGCCCAGCGTTCTTACCACTACACAAGATGCAATACTGTGCCTGTTGAATTAGTTTCCATCCACACAACGAAAGCTTTGCCTCCAACTGCCTTCATTATGGCCATACATAGAAATTCCTCATACATTTTGGCCACTGACATAAGGCCCTCACATGAAAGAGTCCATGTCCATAACGGCCTTCCGTACTGGGATTCCACATAAAGATGCCTGTCATGGTCTTCCATTCAATCCCTCGCACAAACGTACAATACCCGTCGCTGCCTTCCACATATGGCGCAGCCATAAACTCTGGTTTCCATCATCAACCAAGCCACTTCAGCCGTCACATTCACAGAATAAGTCTCGAGCCATCAACGCAGTACTATATTTATATGCAAGTATTTGGTACTATATATAAAATATAATAATATATATAGATGATATATATATATATATATAGTACTTGGTCGAATGACGACATCTATCGGCTGCGGATTAATGAAGGGCTATATATTCATTACGTCGTTGTTGAGTAAGATTTATGTCCGTTGTGGTCTTCCATACAAGAGAACAATTAATTCAAATCAAGCGATTTCCGTCACGACTCAACGCATTCAGGAGAAGGATTAATTCACAACAGACCAGATGTACACAGATAGGCACACATACAGAGACAGACATACAGAGACAGACATACAGAGACAGACATACAGAGACAGACATACAGAGACAGACATACAGAGACAGACATACAGAGACAGACATACAGAGACAGACATACAGAGACAGACATACAGAGACAGACATACAGAGACAGACATACAGAGACAGACATACAGAGACAGACATACAGAGACAGACATACAGAGACAGACATACAGAAACAGACATACAGAGACAGACATACAGAGACAGACATACAGAGACAGACATACAGAGACAGACATACAGAGACAGACATACAGAGACAGACATACAGAGACAGACATACAGAGACAGACATACAGAGACAGACATACAGACACGTGCTTACAATGCGCATACATCTGATCGGAGAAGCGCTATATAAAGCTATAGATACGATTCAATACGCACATGCACAAACGCACACACACACTCACACACACACACTCACGCACACATGCAGAGCTAGCCAGACAAACACGGGCGCATGCATGGCATATGCATTCTGATATAATGCAACATTTACATGTTTTTACTCTTCGAAATCGCCGAATACACACAGCATACCTTGTATAATGTATTAAAAACATCCCCTCCATTTACTTCTTCCCTAGGTCTCCATTGCCCTCTTTCTATTCCTCTTTAGCTCCTACCCTCCCTTCCTCCCCCTCCCTTCCTCCCCCATACCTATCCACCACTCTGTCTTTCTCTTCACTTCGTTTCCTCTTTAAGTCTCCATAAACCCATCAAAGAAATCGTCATGACTATTTTTGTGCTAATGATGTTGGCTTCGTTGCTGTTATTTCGAATAGATGATGAAAATATATATAAATCCAGTGGCGCGCATCTTAAAGGTGTCTAAATAAAGTATTGTGTTAGTAATACTTTAATGTCGTCTGCAGTGCGATCGCCTTTGAACTCTACTAATTGGCAGGCGGCAAGATCAGATTGCGGTTTCATTGCATTGTTTAACTTGTAATGATAAACTCAGGTGTATACATGGTCTTGAATTTATCGTGTGTGACTGCTGTAGGGTCAAGAGTTCGCAGAAGCCTACATGATCGAATACAGACGAAAGCCCACGGACGACTGGATCAGATTCAGAGATAGACGTGGAAACGAAGTGAGCATGTACACATGTACATATGTACACACATATATGTATATATATATATATATATCTGAGTATACTTGTATATACGGAATATACACAGCCAATGCGATTTGACAAACCTTAAATATTCTGCAATTTGCTCGACGGAATCCTCGTTTTTGCATGTACGTGAGTGCTATTATTACAGAACTATAATAGCAAATTTTATGTATATGATTATAATCGTTCCGATCGTTATACGATCTCAATAATATGCTTTAAATCACTCGCCAAGGTCTTATTTTTTAAATTATGTCTTTTCATTCTTCCACTTGGCAAATAGCAAATTATCGGCTGCATACCGGAAACATTGTAATATTCTAGTAAACTCTAATTCACTCTGTGACCAAAATGTATCTGGTCAAACTGTATAATATTATATCAGTTTAATCTGTTATTGTAAACGTTTCAGGAAACGTGAGCAAGATGCAGATTTTGCGAGGAATATAATATGCGACGTAATCGGATTCAATTTATTTAGACAGTTTTGCACATTTAAAAGGTGTCTAAGAGTCTCTATATCTTTTGCAGCGTTTCCCGGGCAACACAAACACGTACATCGCCGAGATGCGAGATATAATTCCGCCAATAATCACCAGATGGCTGCGTGTCATTCCTTACAGCAGTTTCCATCGAACGGTTTGCATGCGGATCGAGTTGTACGGATGTCCATGGAGAGGTAAAATTTCACTTACTTATCTTCAATACAAAACAATACAATACAATGCAATACAAGTACAATGCAATCCAAAACAACACAATGAATACAATACGATATGATACAATACAATACGATGCAAAGGAATGCAATACAAGACAATGCAATACAATGCAATACAATAGTCATTGCATGATGCGCCTGCTCAATTGTCAATCGTTGAATCGGTCACTGAATAACAACCAGCCAACATCGGACGCAACTATCTGGTCTGTTGTAGTTCCCTTCCATTCGCCAGGTGTCGTTGTCTTAACCTTTGTTTTCGTTCTATTCGCCAGATGGACTCGTCTCCTACGACATGCCGCAGGGCGAGAAGCGAGGCTCTGAGGTCGACCTTCTCGACTTCACCTACGACTACAACACGACCGACGGCTACCTCTCTGGGGGCCTTGGTCAGTTGACTGACGGGGTCGAGGGCCACTCCAACTTCCGTATGGCCCCAGAGTCGTCGGGACGCAAGGGCTACGAATGGGTGGGCTGGAAAAACGATTCGGATCACCCCCGGGCGTCGCCTATAGAACTCCTCTTCGCCTTCGACCGGGTCAGGAACTTCACCGCGGTTCGTTTCCATAGCAACAACATGTTCAGTAAGGACGTCCGAGTGTTTCGTCGGGCGATCTTGCGGTTCAGCGTGACCGGAAGTGCGTTTCAGGAGCTTCCGGTCGTCTTCGATCATCCACAAGACTCCCTCATTGAGTTCGCGCGCAACATCATCGTGCCGATTGGAAACCGTGTTGGACGGTTTGTACGCGTAGAGCTGTATTTCGACACCAGATGGATACTCATCAGTGAGGTCAGGTTTGAATCAGGTGAGTCACGTGATCATTCACATCCATTCAATAATTCATTCTGAGCCTTTATATAGCGCCCCTTCAGGAAACCTACTCAGGAGCGCTGCAAACTCAGTCACGACTTAAGCAAAATGACTCTCTCTGTCTCTCTTTCTCTGTGTGTCTGTCTGGCTCTCTCTCTCTCTCTCTCTCTTCGCTTTCTAAATCGTTCATTCTGTCGTCTCCTTCATCTCCCTCTGTTCCAGCCTAAAGCTAAAATGGAAGATATATGAAGCTGCAACGTGTCAGTCATTCAGTGATCGTCTCCTCTTATACATTGCGGGCGAATAAACAAATGACATCCGGGCGTTTGAACAGAAAATGATTACATTTACGTCATTACAACGTCTTTTGCAAATCATGATTCATATTCATGAAAACGCTTACACGCTTACTGCCGTTAGCTAAAAGGTACAGACATGATATTAAGTTACATACCTTTATTTTGACACTCATATATTTATAAAAGCATGGGTCCACAATTTATTTAGTGATCTGGTATTGCTCCTTACTATTTCTCCTGCTTTCGCCTTTCCATCATCGTCATCGTCACCGTCGTCATTGTCACCGTCGTCGTCGTTATCGCCATCGCCGTCACCATCGCCGTCGTCACCAACATCATAGTTGTCATCATCATTATCATCGTTGTCGTCCAGAATTTAGCGTCGCCATTTTATTGGAACTGAATGCTGGTCGGTTTCTAATTATATCTCTCGCCAGAGGTCGTTCGAGTCAACATCACCAAGGAACCGGAAGTTATCGGAAACTCGTTCATGATCCAAGAATCGGAAACTAAGCATATGGATAAAGAAAATGAGGAGGAAGGAGCGACCAGTAAGACCCGTTTCAATTCAATCGCTCATTCATTCATTCATTCATTCATTCATTCATCAGTTAATTCGTTCATCCACTCACCGATTCACTATCTTCGCTTTCTCAATAGCGAATTAACGAAGTTACGAATGAGTGAATGAATGAATGAATGCAAAAATGAGCGAACGAAGGAATGAGTGAATTAATTAATTAATTAATCACTGCATGTCTGCCCTCAACCCAATGTCATTCGTTGTGTTCCTTTTTTCTCCTCCAGCCTCCTCCTCCCTCTCCTCCTCCCATTATCCAGTCGACCATCTCACCCTCTCATCTCTTTCTCTCGACCCAGGCACCGTCACCCTGGCGTCGTCCCTCATCATCGCCTCCGTCCTTGTCATCTCCTCCATCACTCTCTTCTGCGTGCTGCGCCGTCGTCGCACAGGCGCTCCGTCAAACAAGACGGACGACTGCGTGAAGGCCAATCCCTTCGCCTCTCCCTCCTCACCCTACCCTCGCCCTGGGCCCATAGGTGATCTACCCCTTCAACCGAACTCCAGATGTCTCCTCGTCCAGACCTCATCCAACGGCAACGTCTCAACCGGAACTACGCACGTCAATGGCGGCTTCCGGGACGCGGAGACGACTTCCGGTGGCAGAGGACCGCTTCCGGTCTCGCCAGGCGGCGCCACGTTTCGTAGGAATTCAGAGGTCACAGGTCACGGTGCGATGAACCAGAGACAGCTGCCGGAAATACCGCAGACTACAAAGGTCCCGAGTCAAGGTCAGAGTGTCTTCGTTCGTTGCCTTACTTTTTAATCACTCACCAACTCATTTACTTACTCACTGGCTTCATTCTCTCATCTTTTTCTTCCATTATCATTTCTGCGTTCTGTCCATCCTTTCTTCTATCATTTCCTTTTCCATCCCACCTGCGTTTCTTGCTTCCCTCCTTTTAATAATTTCTTCTTTCATTATTTCTTAAGTTTGTCACTCATTTCTTTTTTAAAATAATTTCCACCTTCCTCCTTCCTTCCTTCCTTCCTTCCTTTCTTACTTTCTTTATTCCTTCTTTCGCTCATTTTCTTCTTCCATCATTCATTTATTTCACACTTCCTACCTTAGCTGTTTAATTGTTTAATTACTTCTATCCTTAATTTCTGCCCTAATCTTTTCTTTCTTCAACTCCATCTCTTGCTTTCTTCCTTCCATCTCTCATGCCTTCCCTCCCTCTTTACTTCTTCCTTCACTTATTTCCTCCATCCTTCATTCATTCATTCATTCTTTTCATCCTTCCTTCATTTCCAACTAACTTACTTGCTTATATAATCCTAACTTCATATTCATGCCTCGCACAAAGATACCTACATCTGACAGAAAATCCATTTAATCTCCGTGTAGATTACTTGTCGGATACGAACACATCTACATACGACGTTCCAGGGCCATCGTTGGGCGTCAGCGGTGCGTCAATCATCCATCAGTTCCAGCCTCTCGACCAGGTTTCATCACCATACTGCCTTAGCCCCACTTCCTCGTGTCCATCCATGAGCAGGACGCCTCCTCCTCTACCTCTGCAGGGTCTGGCCGCCCCTCGCGCCCTTTACCCCAATAGCTGCCCTGTGGAGGGACTGCAGGGGTCCTGTGGAACCAGTCTCTATGCTGTTCCGCCAGGTTCCGCAGTCGATACGGAACTGTGGAACGTTCGGGAGCTGGACAGGAGCAAACTCGGATTCGTGAGGAAAATCGGAGAAGGAATCTTTGGGGAGGTGGGTTGGGGTTTTAAGATGGGACATTTTCATTCATTCGTTCGTTTGTTCGTTCGTTGGTTTATTCAGTTGTTCATTCATTCATCTGTGCATCTGTTCATCTGTTCAATTACTCATTTACTCATTCATTCATTCTTGCATTTGTTCATTGAATTAATTCGTTAATTCATTCATTCATTCATTCATTCGTACATTAATTAATATTCATTCATTCGCCTGTCATCTTTTTGTAGGTCCATCTTTGTCAAATCTGCGTTGATTCGTCACGTGACACCGGGTCCAACGACAACCGACAAAATGGCGACTGCACCGCTTCCGGTCCAAGACTTGTCGTTGCTGTCAAAGTCCTGAATAAAAGCGAGAACATGCGAGCAAAGTAAACACCCCTAAAAGTCACTCGAGCGGTCGCCAACTCGATCCCAAGCCAGTGGCCACAGTTGCCTAAGAGAGAGAGACAGACAGACAGACAGACAGACAGACAGACAGACAGACAGACAAACAGACAGACAGACAGACAAACAGACAGACAGACAGACAGAGACAGACAGACAGATAGATAGACAAACAGACAAACAGACAGACAGACAGACAGAGACAGGCTAAGACAGAGACAGAGACAAAGAGACAGAGACAGAGAGACAGAGAGACAGAGACAGAGAGACAGAGACAGAGAGACAGAGAGAGATGGGGTATATTGTTACCCTGTTTAACTTAGTCTGTGTTTGCCAGAAGAGTTACTTTTGGCATATTTGAGCCCTCGTTAATCGACTACTGAAGTAGTACTTTCAATTTACCGACCCTCTGTGACACCAAGGATAATTCGCGTCACCCTCCTCCTTTATCTTGGGGTGGGACTGGCACTGGCATAGTAGAGACATTCACCGATTTAAAAGCATTGACGAGCAAATGAAGGTTAATAGATGTGTTCTTAATGGTGTTCAATTTGATGCCGCATATAAGAGACCATAATATGTTCACCTCTTCAGTAGAGTGTCCGTCATATTGGAGGAATATATAAAAACTTAAGACCATATTTTAATAAAGGTGTCTAAATTGAGTGTCGAATAATCTAGTATTTGTTCGGACAAATGTTAGGTAATCTTCCGAACTTTTATTAAATTAATAATGCATTTCTGCAATTGATTATTTTAATTCCAATCTATAATTTCATGTCAAAATTAATTAAAATTTGGTAATTGATGATAATTAACCACTAGAGCGGACTTTCTACGAGAGGCGAGTCTGATGTCGAAACTGATGGATCCTAACATCGTGACTTTGGTTGGAGCGTGTACAAGGGACGAGCCCTTTGCCATCGCCGTAGAGTACATGACCCACGGTGACCTCAACCAATTCCTACACAGACATCGACCAGCAGAACCGGAAGCACTGGTTGCATGCACTTCCGGTCTGGCCACTTCCGGTCCACTGCTGAGGTTCAGCTGGTGACACTTCATTTGTCTTCGCTGTCGTCGTCATCATCATCATCGTCGTCGTCGTCGTCATTGTAGTCGTCGTCATCATCATCATCGTTTTCATTTGTATCATCATCATGATCCTTATCATCATTATCAGCATAATCATTATTTTTATTGCTTTCATCATCAGCATCATCAACATCATCACGGAATCATCATCAGCACCATCATGACGTCATCAGTGTCATCGTCATCATTATCATCGCTATCATCGCAATAATCATCATCGCCATTATTATTAAAATTATCGTCGTCGTCGTCGTTTTCAATTTTATCGATATCACCATCATCATCATCATTTTTTCATCGTTATCATCATCATCGCTTTTATCATCACATTCATTTTTCCTATTTTCATATTCGCATTCGATATCATGAAGGAGCTACAATCAACTGCATGGTAGAAACTTCGATTGTGCCTTGACCTTGACCCAGTTGTTCGTTGTCCTTGTCAGCTACGGTTGCCTGGTCTATATGGCAATGCAGGTTGCCTCTGGCATGAAGTATCTCGAAAGTCTGAACGTCGTTCATCGAGACTTGGCAAGTCGCAACTGCCTCGTTGGATCAAACTATCAGGTCAAGATCTCCGACTTTGGGATGAGTCGAACTCTATACGCCAAGGACTACTATCGCTTCGAGGGTCGAGCCATGCTGCCGATCCGATGGATGGCCTGGGAGTCTGTTATGCTCGTAAGCCATGTTTCCTATCGTATGCTATTCTTAGTGTAAATAGCGCATCGGTTGGCATATTACGGCACTCGAAGCAATTGAGAATGTTAATTACCTAGAAAAATTGAGAACCAGGTAGGTAGTTGCAGTTTAACGACACTGTGTGATACCAAAGATCATTATCATCGCCCTCCTCCTCTATCGAGGCTCGGGACTGGCACTGGCCGAGTACTACCCGTGGCGGAGTTTAAGAACCAGAATAATGTGCCATATTTATATAGCGTCGGCTGTGAGCGTTTTAAAGGTGTCTAATACGAGAGACATGTGTTTGAAGGTTTAACCTGGTCGTTTGACCTCAGAGTTCGTTGAGAACAATTTTTAAATCATGCAATTAGCTAGTTGGGTGGCTTCATGCTAACTGACACTGTGTCATGACAAGCATGATTTGGGTCGCTCTCCTCGTTTATTCAGGCATGGTACCAGCACTTCTGCAGTCGGAGTATCCTACTACAAGATAAAATCTTTGCCTGGTAGACCAAATATTCATTCACATTTTTCACGTTTTTTTATAAATTTCAAAATAAAGTTTTTTTTTTGTTTGCATGCAAGGTGTGTGATTATTGCATCATATTTTCTGACTGTCTGTCTGATTGTCCGTCTGTTTGTCTGTCTGTCTGTCTCTTTGTCTTTTTCACTAAGTCCACAGTGGCCAATTGATTAGAACGCTCGACTTGCAACGCGGAGAATACAGGTTAGAATATCTTCCATGAAACCGAATTCTACCATTCTACCTCGGGTACACAGCTTCAACAAGCAACGACAACAGCAATAACCTAAAAATAGTAATTTGTTGATTCATAAGCAAGTAGTATCTTATTGGCTCAAAATGTATTGGTTACTCATTGGTTCACAATTAATAGGTACTTAATAGTTCAAAAAGTTAATGATTGCTCATTCGTTCAAGAGTTACTAGTAACTCATCAGTTTAAAAATTAATAGTAGCTTTTTTGGCTCAAGAGCTAGTAGCAGCTTACCGGTGCAAAAATAACTAGTAAATTATTAATTCAAAGGTTTTTAGCAGCTTATTGGTTCAAAAGTTAATGGTAGCTTATTGGTTCAAAAGTTAATAGTAGCTTATTGGTTCAAAGGTTAATCGTAGCCTATTGGTTAAATAGTTAATAGCAACTTACTCTTCTGAAGGACAATGTTGAATGGTAACTTATTGTCGACGACCATAGCGAATTCGATAACAGCGTTATAGGGATGCGTGACGACCAGCTTTCCGAATATTGTTGTCAACGTCATTGGCAAGTGTCAAGGTCTAAAGATCTTCCTGTTTCTTTTGAAGGGTAAATTTACCACAATGACGGACGTCTGGTCGTTCGGTGTGACCCTCTGGGAGGTCATGACCTTTGCCCGCCGACAGCCCTTCGATACTCTGACGGATGAAGAGGTCATCGAGAACTGCGGCCACTACTACCGACGGGACTGCGACCAGCTCTGCCTGCCACCACCCCATGGATGCCCGAAGGAGATAGTCGACCTGATGAGGGAGTGCTGGAACCCAGAGGACGCCCAACGACCAACCTTCCGTGAGATCCACATGTTCCTCGAAAGAAAGAACCACGGCTATCGACCAATGGAAGAGGCGGACTTCGACCTTCAGCTGCCGTGATTAGCTGACAAGTGCAGTCAATCGGAGTGGCGGATTTGAGGGAGATATTCTGATTGGAGATCATTTCATTCCTACGATCGAGTGTTCGGCTAATCTGAGATGAAATAATCTCTAGAGCATTATGCCGATTGGTTCTGCGGTCATTTCTGAAATTGAATATCGGGCCAATAGAAGATGGCGATCGATACAGATCATGCTGATTGGATGTTTGGTAATTTGAACAGTGAGGATTCAGATAATCGGCGAATCAGGCGAGACAATAGGCAGGTAATGGCTGCCAAATGTGTATTTTCGAATTGGATTGTTGACCAATAGCAGGATGTCATCCGTATAGGTGTTTTGAATGTCAGCCATTCAGAGGAGCAGTACATTTTCTGATTGGCTAGTTCATTATTGTAACTACTGAACAGCCAGCCAATTGGATGAGACTATATAGGATAACACGATGATTGGCTATCATATTATCATTGCGATTGGTTGTTCGTTGCTATTTGACGTCACAGTGTTATTACAAGGACGAGCGGTTGACTTGTTTGGCCCTCCTTTTTTGGACTGGCACTTTCGCAGGCAGTGCAATTGAATGCCCACTGAATGCCCAGCCGGTCTGATAAACGAACGTCAGAAACTATTTTATGATTGGGTGTCTTGTAATATCATATGTCGAATCGCACTGGTTGTAGTATCTTTGGCAGCCAACCACAGGAGATCGTTGACAATCCATGATAGTTGATTGGCTGTCAGTCGTGAGATTAATAGTCGTTATAGCAACGACAGGACGATGACGTCATAGTTTAGCAAATAAATGCGCTACGCATTCGACAGATACTGAGTCATGCTGACGTCATCTTTTGACGTCTGTTAGTTAATCACTGTTTAACGATACTGTAACATAACAAAAGCCTTCGCGTCACCCTCCTCCTTTCTCCAGCCTTGGGATTGGCACCGTCAGAGAACGAATGCGAACAGCAGTGGAATTGTCTTTTGATAATGTCAGATATGTATAGCGCATGAAATACATAATTTTGAGGTATAAAGGCATTACTACGATGCTTGTTGACTTGAGCAATAGACGTTTTATGTATGATATTATTTTAAGTATATCATTTTATGCATTCTTTTAGACAGGTTAATGAATAGATCAGTCAATAATGAACTTGGCGAACAGAAAGTCATATACATAATCATTCCTATATTATTATTACCATTATTATTATTATTACCATTATTATTATTATTATTGCTACTACTACTACTATCGCTATTATTATTATTATTATTATTATTATTATTATTATTATTATTATCACTACCATTATCATTATTATTATTGTTACCGAAATTTGATACCGCCCTCCTTCCAACATCCTTTGCTCAGAAGTGCACACGCCTCGACGGCTCAATTGCAGTTGTACTGCAGAGCAATTGTGCGCCAAGGACTTGCTCAAGGTCCCTACACAGTGACTGACGCCCCGAACGAGGGTCGAACCAACTCACTCAGCGCACACTGAACGTTACGGGCTGACCGCTCTAACCGATCGGCCACTGTGCCACACAACATATATATAGCTGTGTTGAGCCTACAATATTAGTTAGAAATACAGCGCCCTCTATGACGGACTCCCTGCATGCCGGATCGTGCGCGTGGATCGGGTTTTGCGCACGGCGGCACGCCTCATTGGCCGTATTCCAGGGTTCGGTCATGTTTCAGAATATCTGCGGGTTCCCCTTCTCTCAACGAATCTCATACCTGGTCTCATCATTGGTAAGGCGCTGTATCGAGGGATCAGCGCCCAAATACCTGCGTGAGATATGCTTTTCGCCAGTATTTTTTCGCCATCAATATTTCGCCTGTCAATTTTTCGCCATCAATCCCACCTCCATTTAGGTGTATTTTTTTTCGTCAATCCCGCTTCCATTTAGGCATATTTGTTTCATCAATCCACCTTTCATTCACGTGTATTCGATGCGGCGAAGAATTGATGGCGAAAAATTGATGGCGAAAAATTGATGACGAAAAATTGATGACGAAAAATTGATGACGAAAAATTGATGGCAAAAAATATACCTAGAACTTTCTGTACATGTAATCATACCGCGGTTTGTCAGTTAGAGAATGACATTATTAGACCGGATGATGAAGCAGCGAGTTGACGCCAATTGCTGAAAACGGCTCCATTGGACGTACGAACCTTGGGCAGAGGCCAGAGGGTGATGGTGGTCGCTTAACGACACTGTGAAATAACAATGATCATCAGCGTCACCCTCCTTTTTTATCCACACTTGGGACTGGCAACGCCGGAGTGAAAACAGTATCGGAGTTAGAAGCAGAAAAGATGCGGCTATACTAATCATCTGGGAGGTTGGGTAGCGAATTCATGTTGACCGTGACGTTAACTACTTCCATGACGTCATAGTTGATCGTCGCTTTCGTCAGGCCAAAAAAACGGTTGGATGACGTCGCCGTCGTCCGTTCGTTCTGCGCCTATTCTCGAGTCGGCCGTAGCGTTAACTAATTTAAGTGTAGAGTTAGCGAAAAGATGTTGCGCTACTACGTATATTTATACTTTTTTTGCGCGGCGATAACCGCTTACGTGGGGTTTCTCGATCTTCGCTTTGAGCAGATTGAGAACGAGGTCTACTCCATGGGAGATGAGGCTTCAGAGGAGAAGGTGGAGAAGGATGAGGGCAACGTGGAGTCGGGAAGCAGGAGGTTCAAGCGACACGCGGACGATCGACGTACGACGCTTCAACAGGTGGAAGATAAACTCAGTGAAATCCATCGCATTTACAAGGCGCAGCTACTGCAAAAGCTCCGAGAGAGTGGCCCGTCCGATATTTTCAAGGAGGTAATCGTATTGTATTCAATCGATCGATCAGTGCAATTATATAGCGCTCTTCAAGGTAGCTGTTCCCGACCCAGACCCGGCCAAAGAGAAGTTTATATAAAGAGTCAGACAGTCGCGCAGGAGAGAACGCAGGTCAGATGGGAGGCAATTCCAAACACTGGAACCCACAATATTATTGAGAAGCACTATTCTGTCGGGTGACAGAGCGAGCAATTGGAATCGTATCGTATCTTTAGATTTATATAGCGCCTCTCGGGATCGTCTTTTCATTGTTATCCGTAAAATCCGGGTGAAAAGAAACGCCTTTAAAGAGTGTGAAGCCAAGAGAGAGCAGGATGTCGTCGGTTTAGCCCCCAGTAATGAGGAAGGTTATTCCACGAGGTTCATTCATCGTACTTAATTGTATTTACATATTTATATAGCGCCTCTTCCAGGACAATCGAATCAAAGGCGCTCCCAGTGCGGAAGGCCCCACGGGAAAAGAAATGTCTTAAGAATATGGCGCAGAAATACTACCCCAATTAAAATCGAAGATCGCGTCAGTTAGGGGATATCATTCCAAAGCAGAGGGCTAACAGGCTCACTTATAAGCGCGATATTGAGTCTGAGGTAATAACTGCGAGGTAATTGTCTCATGTGACGAGACGTTCACGAAATTTCTATGAACTCATGATTATAATTATAATTGTAATCGTAATTGTAATCGCGATAGTAATTGTTGTTGCTATTGTGATTGCATGTAAAACATTGTCAGTTTCAGGCTTCTGCTAGAATTAGAGCAGATTATTTAGGAGTTAAATAGTTGGCCCACATCTTAAACTGATTTTTAAACGTCTGCGTTTTAGACTATTTAAAGACAGCTTAGTACTTGAAGAATTTCAGATAACGGTTACATTGGATTATATAATCTTTACACACCTTTAAAATAGACCCATTCAACATTATATATTTAAAACTCCCTAAGCTTATCGAGCTTTTTAAATCCTAACTTCTAATATAATACACTGCTCTCTTTTGACAGCGCCAGTCCCAAGCCTGGATAAAGAGTGAGGGCGACGCCAATGATCCGAGTAATCACACAGTGTCGTTAAACTGCAATACTACTGCTGCTACTTCTAATATTCCATTATCAAATCCTCACTGATTGCTCTCAGGCAGTGCCAGTCCTAAACCTGGATAAAAGAGGAGGGCGAAGCTGTCACACGATGTCGCTAAACTGAAGCTACTAATACTACTACTACCTTACATTCGTTTGTTGTTCCAG